>PVJN01031188.1:0-15000 GCA_004026805.1 Lasiurus borealis
TCCTCTCTGTAAAAAATCAATAAAATATATTTTAAAATAAAAATAAAAAAATACATATATATTTTATTGATTTTTTTTTTTACAGAGAGGAATAGAGAGCTAGAAACATTGATCAGCTGCCTCCTTCACGCCCCCCACTGGGGATGTGCCCGCCGCCCAGGTCCCTGCCCTTGACCGGCATCCAACCCGGGACCCCTCCATCCGCGCAGGCCGATGACGCTCTCTATCCATTAAGCCACACCGGCCAGGACGACACTACCCTTTTGTGAACCACAGTCACTTGCTGTCTGTCCATCAGATTCCCCCCAAAAAAAAATTTTGGTTCACGAAGCCCTGAGACGTGACGTCCTGGGACTGGGGTCCTGGGACCCCGCCTGGTGTGGGCACCGTTCAGAGGGCACCGGGAAGCAGTGGGTGGACACAGGGGCCGGGTCTCGGGGTGTCCACGCTGGGTTTCGGGGTGTCCACTCCCATGGCCTCGCGTGTCCGTTGCAGCAACTGCCTGCACGTGGTGGAGCCCATGCCGGTGCCCGGGCACGACGTGGAGGCCTACTGCCTGCTGTGCGAGTGCCAGTACGAGGAGCGCAGCACCACCACCATTAAGGTGACCAACGCCCCGGGCCCCGCCCCGCCCCGCCCCAGGCCCCGCCCCCACCACAGGCCACGCCCAGGCCCAGACCCGTGGGCTGGGGCTTCATCCGGAATGTCCCAGGCCTGTCCCGGGCACAGGGGCCCACTCCCCGCCCCTCGGAACCAGCCGTCCGTCCCGTGTGCCCTCTGTCCTGGGGCTCCCCTTCCTCTGGGGGCGAGAGCCGGGGCGACGCCTGGTGTCCCCCGTTCTTGCCTTCCTCTCTCTCCCCTCCGTCCGCTCCCTCGCACCCTTCTGTGCCCCCGAGAGTACTGCTCACCCTCGCATGGAGGGGACCCTGGTCCCCTGGGGCCACCCTGACCCCCTGGGTGGGTGCAGGACAGGAGGGAGGACCAGGGCCTGTCCCCCCTCTGCCACCAGCGGGGCTCCTGCCCCAGAGCCTCCGGGACCCCCTCGTTCGGGCACTGACTGTCCCAAGCCAGGCCCTGCCCACCCATTTCCTGGCCCAGGATTTCTGTTACATCATCTTTAAGGATTTCAGAGAGGAAGGGACGGGGAGAGAGAGAGAGAGAGAGGGAATCAGGGACCGGCTGCCTCCTGCACGCCCCCCACTGAGGAGCGAGCCCACCACCCGGGCTTGTGCCCTGACCAGGAATGGAACCCTTGACCTCCTGGCTCCTAGGTCCACGCTCCACCCCAGAGCCCCCAGCCTGCCGGGCTAAAGCTGGCTTTTCTTTCTTTCTTTCTTTCTTTTTTTAAATATATTTTATTGATTTTTCACAGAGAGGAAGGGAGAGGGATAGAGAGCTAGAAACATCGATGAGAGAGAGACATCGATCAGCCGCCTCCTGCACGCCCCACACCGGAGATGTGCCCGCCACCAAGACACATGCCCTTGACCGGCATCAAACCTGGGACCTTTCAGTCCGCAGGCCGACGCTCTATCCACTGAGCCTCACCGGTCTCGGCTAAAGCCGGCTTTTCTGTAAAACAAAACCCACTCCAACTGAGAGCCTCTCCCTCCAGCCACCCTGTCCCCGGCTCCCCGCTCCCTCTCCCTGCGGGGTGCCCGTCCCCCCTCACCCACCGGGCGGGCGCCGTGGCCTCACAACTGAACCTTCCCGCTCAGCCATCCTGCTCCTAGCGATGGGGGGTGGAGGGGGGGAACCCCAGGTCCCTTCCCCTCCGCCTGGCCTCCTCCCTGGACCCCTTAACCCCACCCCCCATAGTGTCCCCGCTTTGCACCTTGAGCCGATTCCTCCCCGCCCCGCCGCCAGCCGGGCACCCAGGACGCCCTGGTCCACCCGCCTCGCCGTTTCTTGTCTCTCTCTGGCCATGGGAGGGCGGACGGTGTCCGTGGGGCCCTGCGTCTCGGGCAGGGAGGGGGTCCCCCCCGTCTGGGGCGCCCCGAGGCCGGCGGGTCACAGGGCCTCCCCCATCTCCCAGGTGATCATCGTCATCTACCTGTCGGTGGTTGGCGCGCTGCTGCTGTACATGGCCTTCCTGATGCTGGTGGACCCGCTGATCCGCAAGCCGGACGCCTACACGGAGCGGCTGCACAATGAGGAGGAGAGCGAGGTGAGAGCGGGGTGGGGGGATGGGAGGGGGGAGGGGGGGATAAGGGGTCTCCTGCCCTCCTGCTCAGGGTGCCTGGCGTCACCCCCACTGCTGACGTCAGAGAGGACGGGAGAGGGGGAGAGAGAGAAACATCCAGGAGGAGAGAGAGAGTCACGGATCGGCCGCCTCCTGCGCGCCCCCCACCCCGGGGAGGGAGCCCTCATACCCGGGCGTGTGCCCTGGACCGGGAATGGAACCCTGACCTCCTTCTGGTTCCTGGCTGGGCCAGACTCCCGTTCCTGCCTGGGTGGGGACCGCCCTGTGCACCCCGATGAGGCAGGCAGGGGGAGGGGCCCGGGGTCTCTCCTGACGTCCAGCGTTGGGCAGCCTCGGGCCGGGGGAGGCAGCCAGGCACCCCGTCTTTCTGTCAGGCTGCACAGGGCGGGGCGGGAGCCAGGCCGGCGTGTCCCGGGGTGTCGGTCGGGGTGGGCCGTGGGGATTCCTGGGTGCACCCCGCTCCGGGCAGCACAGGCCACGCACGGCCTTGAGGAGAGGCGGGGTTCCGGGGTGGAGGGAGTGAGGGGGACAGTGCCGGGTGGGAAGTTGGTATGTGAGCCCCAGAAGCAGGAGCCTCAGGAGCGGGGCATGATGGGGGTTGAGGAGAAGTAGGGGGTATTTTGGGGGGTGGCTGAGGGGTTAGGGCCGCTGCGGAGTCTCTCCTTTATCAGGTGGCACTGCAGACCCCTGGGCCCCTCACAGTCCATGACCCTGGTCACCCCCTTCTATCCGCCCCGCACTGAGGGGTCCCGGCTGCCTGCAGGGGACGGGGAGGTGGGCAGAGGGGGTGGGTCAGACACCCTGTGAGCAGGCAGCACCCCCGTCAGGGAGTCTGGGGGTCCCGACCACGTCCTGAGGCTGTTGAAGAAACGAGATGTTTATTTTTTTATTTTTATGTTTTCAAATATATTTTATTGATTTTTAAAATATTTTTATTGATTTTTATTTTTACAGAGAGGAAGGGAGAGGGATAGAGAGTTAGAAACATGGATGAGAGAGAGAGACATCGATCAGCCGCCTCTTGCATGCCCCCCACTGGGGATGTGCCCGCCACCCAGGTCCATGCCCTTGACCGGAATCAAACCTGGGACCCCTCCATCCACAGGCCGACGCTCTGTCCACTGAGCCACACCGGTTTCGGCTATTTTATTGATTTTTCACAGAGAGGAAGGGAGAGGGAAAGAGAGCTAGAAACATCGATGAGAGAGAGACATCCATCAGCCGCCTCCTGCACGTCCCCCCACTGGGGATGTGCCCGCCACCCAGGCCCATGCCCTTGACCAGAGTCGAACCCGGGACCCTTCTGTCCTCAGGCCGACGCTCTATCCGCTGAGCCACACCGGTTTCGGCAGAAACGAGATGTTTATTTGGGGGAGGGGGGGAACCCACAAAGTCAGGCTCACGGAGGTGCGGGGGAGGGCGGGTAGAGGGGGCGGGTGGTGAGTGGGTCTGGGCACGTGCCTGCCCGCCGCCCGCCGCCCACGGCCCCTGCCTCCCTCGGGCCCACGTGCCCACGTGCCCGGCCAGAGGGGGCGCAGGCGCTGGCGCTGGGTGGTCCGCGGGCAGAGGAAGCCGGGCGCCTTACCCGGTTATTAATGCCGCCCCGGGCGGGGCCCGCTAATCGGGGCTCGGCGACGCGGGAGCCGCGGTAATTGCAGGCTGGCCCGGTGGCGTAATTGCGGGGTGCGCGCTGATTACAGCCCCGAGGTGCCCCCCGGAATGCGCAGCTCCGGGGGACCCCGATTGTTCGTGGGGCCGGGCCCCCATCCCCTGGGGATGCTCCCCCACCCCCCCCCCCACACCCCCATGGAGTCCGAAGTCACAGTTGCCTCTGGGTGCGGGGGGGGGGCTAGTTGGTGGGGAGGGGACCAGTGGGGTCCCATCTGGCTCCTGGAGCAGAACTGGGGGGTCTGGTTTGAGCTGGGTAGGAAGGAGGATTGCCCACAGCGAAGGGCTCGGCCAGTGTCGGGGTGCCCCGGAGGCAGGGCAGGGGGTCCTTGGGAGATGGAGGTGAGAGAGAGTGGGTTCAGTCTCTGAGACCGGACCTGAGGGGCACCCAGCTTTGTGCAGTGGTTCGGGGGCGAGGCGGGGGAGAAAGAGAGGTGTCTTCTGGGCAGCCTCGTGAGGGGCCTGCGCTCCTGCCAGCCCCCCAAACCACGAGCCCGAGCCCCCCCCCCGTTTGTCACCACAGGCTCAGGAGACGGACAGTGAGGGAGGAGCCGTGGGGGCGTCTCCGAGACCAGGGTCAGCCAGGCGCTTCCTGAACCTCCTTTGTGTTAATCTGGGAGGGCTTCCTGGCGGGGAAGGCCGGCTCTGAGGACAGTGACCCCTCATCTGCCCGGGGCGGTGGGGGGGAGGCAGTGGGGCTGAGTATAGAGTCCAGGGGTTCTCTCTCTCTCTCTCTCCCTGGGTGGTGAGGACCCTCTGCCAGCCCTCCCCCCACTCAGGGCCCCGGCAGACGGGGGGTGTCGGGGGGCACGGGTGTGGGGTTGAGGCAGGACAGCAGGTCCCAAAGCCCCTCGTCTGACCGCTGGGCGGAGGCCGTGTCCCGGGGCCTGCAGGGTCTGGAGAGTTTCCCTGAAGGGGCCTCCTCTGGGTTTGGGGGTTCAGGGGGCGGGTCTTAGCTTTCATCCCGAGAGGAGGCGCGTCGGTCGGGATGGGCCTTGGGGGGGTCTTTGAGGTCCACCTGGGGGCCACGAGGAGGGCGCTCGCTGTCCAGGCCCCCACGCTGCCCCCCGGCCCCCCCTCTCCCCCGAGGTCAGCTCTGGAGGCCGACCCCGCCCGGGGCTCGGGGTCCCGGCTCCGCCCCGGCCCCCGCAGGCAGGGCCCCTAGATGAAAGCCTGGCAGGCGGGCGCGGGGCGCGGCCTCGCGGGATTCCGGCGGCTTTGGGGCCTAATCCCCGGCTCAGACGCCCTTTGAGCCGAGGAAGCCGGCGTGTTTGCAGGGACGGGGGCCGGGCTGCTCCGATGGAGGGGGCGCCCGCTTTGAAGAGGGAGAGCCGGCCGGTGGGGGCCGGTGGGGGCCGGGAATCCGGGGGAGGATGGGGACCTAGCGGCCTGGGATGGCGGGGACTCGGGGCCCCCCTGAAAACAGCCCCCTCTCTCCCCATGGAGCTGACTTCGGGGGGCGGGGAGGGCCTGGGGGCACGGGGTCTGGACAGCGAGCGCCCTCCTCGTGGCCCCCAGGTGGACCTCAAAGACCCCCCTTAAGGCCCATCCCGACGCTCCTCTTCTCGGGGTGAAAGCTGAGACCCCCCCCCCACTTCCACCCAGAAGAGACCCCTCTTTGTTTCCTTCAGGGAAACTCTCCAGCACCAACAGGAGGTCCCTCGTCGGTCCGGGGAGCAGGCACGCGCCCAGAGGGACCGTCTCCGGTCTCGTGGGGGGCACACCGGCCCCTCCAGGCCCGCCCTGGCCCCCCATGTTGGTCCCCTGGCTGTGGCTCCCCCGTTTGTGCTCCGCCGGCCGCTGTCCGCGGTGCTGAAGCCCAGCTTCCCTCCCTGAGCCTGGAGTCCGGGCCGCGGTTCTGGCCCAGGTGGTTCTGAGCCCGCCCCAGGGGACGCTGGCTGGTCCTTCAGTCCTCGAACCCGTGATGATGTGGTTGTAGGAGGGGCGGCCCGGGCAGCAGGCAGAGGGCAGGCGCCGGGTCACCGCGAGGCCGTGAGGATGGCGGGAGGGGAGGCCAGGGGTTCGAGGCTCAGGCGCCAGAGAGGGGGCCTCGGAGGGGAGGAGGCTGGCACGCGCCGGGCACCCTCGGCCGCCATCTACCCCAGAGCCTTGAGGGCAAGGCCCGGGCGGGGCATTTCGGACGCGATGTGGCCCCTTTAACGCCTTTCACCGGACCCTTAGCCCTGAGCCGACGAGCCAGACCCACTGAGGACGGGAGAGGGGCGGGGGGTGAGGCTGGGGTCGTGCAGGGGATGTGGGCATGCCCCCTGCTGCCTCCCCCACCCCCTCACCTCCTCCCGGGCAGAAGGAGCAGCAGGGTTGAGCCTCTCCTGCCCCCCCACACCCCCCTGGGGACCCCCCCAACTCCTCGCTGCCCCCAGAAGGGAGGAGGTTGGGCCCGGGGAGGGAGGGAGGCCGGGGTGGTGAGGTCCAGGTGCCCACCTCGCCCAGACGGCCACGCTGAGGCCTGTCCGTGGCGCCCACCCTGGAGCGGGCACCCCCACACACACCGCTGAGCTGGGGGGGAGGAACCGGCCGGCGGGGGTGCCAGCCCTCAGGGCCGCTGGAGCCGGGGGCACAGTATAGCCGGGGGCTCTCTGGACGCCCCGCAGCCGCCCCGCCCTGACACGGGACTGTCCCTGGGACCTGGACCGCCGCCCGTCCGTCCATCCATCCATCCGTCTCGACTGCACGGCGGGCAGCAGTGCCCGTATGATGCGTGGCCAGCTCAGGGGCCAGGGAGCACCTCCCGGCCTGCCCCCCCCTCCCCAGGCCCCCCTCTGCCGCGGCCTGCTCCCGCCCCTCCCCCTCGCTCCCGGGCACCCCGCTCCCCGCCTGGCAGCTGCGAGGCGACAGAAGCCGTGCCAGCCGGGCGCGCGGAGCAGTGGCACTCGGGGCGGCTCTGGGCGGGGGCGGGGGCGGGAGCCTCGCGCTAATCCCTCGGGAGCCGGTGGCAGGAGATGAGAGGCCGGGAGGAAATCCCCGGGGACGGGGGACGGGGGACGGGGCGGGGCGGCCCTCGGCTCTAATTCCCCCGGAGAGCAGGCCCGGGTCCCGCAGGAAGCGCCGGGCGTCAGGCCCGCGAGGTGGTAATTAGGGCGGATGCCGCCTCCGAGGGCGAGGAGGGGCACAGAAGGGGGCGCGGGGACGGCCATCCATCCATCCCGCTCTGTCCCGGGAGAGGGGGTCCGGGCGGGCGGGCGGGCTCTGGATGGGGAGGCCGGGTCCCCATCATGTCCGTCCGTCCATCTGTCCACCGTCTGTCCGGCAGCTCCCACAGAGTCCACCCACTGCCTCCCGCTGCCCCCTGACCTCCGGGGGCCACACTGGGTCTCCCTCTCCTGTGCAGGGCCCGGTTATAGGAGGGTCCAGCCCTCGCCGGTGAGGCTCGGTGGGTAGAGCGTCGGCCTGCAGACCCAAGGGTTCCAGGTTCGGTTCCCATCAAGGGCACATGCCGGGCCGAAACCGGTGTGGCTCAGTGGATAGAGCATCGGCCTGCAGACTGAAAGGTCCCAGGTTCGATTCCGGTCAAGGGCAGGGACCTGGGTGGCGGGCACATCCCCAGTGGGGGGCGTGCAGGAGGCGGCTGATGGATGTCTCTCTCTCTCATGGATGTTTCTCTCTCTCTTCCTCTCTCAAATCAATAAACATATATATACAAAATAAATTAATAAATAAGGGGGCCCAGAGGGTACTCCTTCTCCTGAGCACCCCTTCCCCCGGCTCCGTGGGGGACGGGGGGCATAGGGGGAGGGGGAGGATGGGAGGCAGAGGCCCTCCTGCAGACTCCACACCTCTCCCTTCCTCTCGGGAAGCAATAAAAATATTTTTTTTAAAAAAGAGAGAGCCAAAACCGATTTGGCTCAGTGGATAGAGCGTCAGCCTGCGGACTGAAGGGTCCCGGGTTCGATTCCGGTCAAGGGCAGGGACCTGGGTGGCGGGCACATCCCCAGTGGGGGGCGTGCAGGAGGCGGCTGATGGATGTCTCTCTCTCTCATGGATGTTTCTAGCTCTCTGTCCCTCTCCGTTCCTCTCTGTAAAAAATCAATAAAATATATATTTTTTAAAAGGGGGGGGGGGGCACATGCCGGGTTGCAGCTCGGTTCCCAGCAGGGGGCGTGCAGGAGGCAGCCAGTGGGCGATTCTCTCCCATCATTGATGTTTCTCTCTCTCTCTGTCCCCCTCCCTGCCTCTCTACAATCAATAAAAAAAAATTATAAAAAATAAATAAGGGGGGGTCCAGAAGGTACTCCTCCTCCTGAGCACCCCTGCCCCAGGCTCCCCGAAATACGGGGTTGCAGGGGGAAGGGAAGTCAGGGGTCGTCCTGCAGACGCCATGCATACATACATGGGGCGTCGGGCCGGTGGGCGGGTCTCTTACTGGGACCACGGCCTCGGGAAGAGGGAGCCCAGGCCCTGGGGTGGCCTCCGCACCCTCACGCCCTGTCCCTCCCCCCGCAGGATGCCCGCTCGGTGGCGGCCGCTGTGGCCTCGCTGGGGGGTCCCCGCGCCAACACGGTGCTGGAGCGCGTGGAGGGGGCACAGCAGCGCTGGAAGCTGCAGGTGCAGGAGCAGCGCAAGACCGTGTTCGACCGGCACAAGATGCTCAGCTAAGCGGGCACCACCGCCAGGGACCAGCCCCAACCCGGGACCAGCCACCGGGGACCAGCCGCCCGCCGCCCCGTGCCCCTCCGCTCCCTCCCGGGCCCGTCCCTGCGCAGGCAGGTGGGGTGTCCCGGTCTCTGGCCGCCTTCCCACGGCTTGAACCCGGGAAGCCTCCAGCCCGTCCACTCAGGTCTCTGGGCCCCGGGGAGGGGCCGGCCGGCCGCGGGGGAGGAGGGAGAGGCATTTCGGGGGCCACAATTCCCGCCCCCAAAGGCGGAATGTCCTTGCCCTCCGGGAGGCAGAGCCAATGCCACACCCACCCCCCATGGGGACGGCCACCCCATCAGCATCGCCTCGTGCCCCTTCCTCCCGTGCATCTCCTGTTCCCCCCTCCCAACCCCAACACCCCAACACCGTGGCCGCAGGCCTGGCGGGCCCCCGAGGGGTGCTGGCTGCACAGCCCGGGTCACTGGCCGCTCGCCCGGCGCCTGCAGAGCCCTCAGGAGGCCCATCCCCCTCTCCCAGGCGGCCCTCACCCGGTAGCGGGCAGGGCTGTGGCCTGGGGGACCTCGGCCGGCCCCTCACTGCCCCACTTCAGGATGGGAAAGGGGTTTTTGGGGGGCGCCAGGGACACAGAGGCTCTGAGCACCAGCCCGTCCCTGGCCCCCCAAACCCTGGCCCCAGGCCCCACGGTTCCAGGGCCCTGGCCCTTCCCACTGCCTGTAAGCCCAGGAGCCGCCATTAAACTTGTCCCTCCTCCCTCCCGCGATTGCGACTGCATCTGGGTGTGACCGGTGCGTCCCGGGTGGGAAAGGACTGCAGCGCTGTTCAGCCAGGGACGCGGCCAGGGGTCGGCTGGGCCGCCGGGCGAGACGGCGGGCAGATGCTGCCCACAGGTCCGGCCTCTGCCATGAGGAGGGGGGAGGGGGGAGCAGTCCTTGGGGATCGCACAGTGCCTGTGTCCCTCAGGCCGTGTGCTCACCCCCGGACCCAGCGGGAACCGCCACGGCCCCAGGTAGAGACCACCGGGGCGGGGGGGGGAGCGGGCAGCAAGGGAGACAGCAGAGGACCCAGCGCTGTGCACCCGGTCCCACCGGGAAGGTTCCACCCGAGAAGGGCCGAGCAGGGTGTCGGGGGCCCGGGCGGACACAGCGCTGGAGGGACGGCATCTGCTGGGTCCCCCGCGTGTCCGAGGGCGTCTGCCTGGAGACCCCCGTGTGTGGAGGGGTCCTGGGGGGCGGGGAGGCGGGGGCTCCAGCTCAGAGATCCGCCCGAGTGCAGAGCCAGGAGCCAACGCTAAAGGGGAACAGAGATGGGTTCCCCCCCTCCCCAGCCGGCGAGGGACAGCGTGAGGGTGCGGAGTTCATGGTGGGGCCCAGAGTTGCGGGGCTATGCCAACGGGAAGTGGGGGTGGGGTGGGGATTGGATACCCCTCCCCGCGTGTGCCTCTCCCCACGCCCGCCACCCTCACTGCTCTGGACCCGCCTGGGCCCTGCATCCTGTCGCCACGGCGACACTGTCTCAGGAGCCGCCTGACTCCCTGCCGCTCTGGGCAGCTCCTGGGCTCTCAGACCTGGTCCCTCCCCCTCTCAGGCCGAGGACCCTCCTGCGTTCACCCCACAGGCCCCTCCACAACTTCCCCACTTCCTGTGGCTGCCACCGTCCCCCCCTTCCAAGCACCAGTCACCCTAATGTCTCTCCCCGCCCCCCCCCCCCCGTCCCTGTTCCATCTCCCATGCGGCGTCCGCCCCAGAGATGCCGGGTGTTTCTGGGCATCAGTGCCCGAATCTCTGCCTCCAGCCCGGGCCTGGCTCCCGGCTCCCCTGCTCTCGACTGGACACTCCCTTCCCCCTTCCCACCACCCCCCCCCCCCCTGGTGCCACGAAGCCCATCGCACTGAGTGTCCCAGACTCCCCCCTCCTCTGCCTGGCTTTTAGGTTTATCTGAACCGGGGGCACCGACCCCACCAGGTGGTCCCCCTGAGCCTGCACGCCCTCCTCTGCCACCCGATGTCCTCACTCCCAGGCCCCGGCTGTCCCTCCCGGTGGCCGGGCAGTCAGTCCGTCCTCTCCTGTCCCCCCCACCCTGGCCCTGCATTCCCCGTCCCTGTCTGCACTGCTCCCCAGGGGTCACTGCCGGTCTAGGGGCCACTAGAGCCCACGTCACCTCCCTCCTCCCGAACCTTCAGCGGCTCCCGCCTTCCCAGGCTCGAGTGCCTCACCGGGGCTGTGCCCTCCTGCCCTTCTGGCTGTGGCTCCACACCCATTGGCAGGAGGGACGGGGTGGGGGGCCGAAGGGGGGTTCATGGGTCCTAGAGGCGGGCGCTCAGCCAGGCGGACCTCCTGTGGTGTGGGGGTCGATGATACTGGGCTCCTCAATCAGGGTGGACATCGAGGGTAGGGCTCTAGCTGCGAGCTAGGAGCCCTGGTCCCGCCCGGCCCACTGAGTGACCTCCAGCCGCGGGCCACCTCCCCGTGCCTCCGTTTCTCCCCACCCAGAGCGAGGAGGTCAGACGTAGTGGGGCTCACACTGGCAGGTGGGTCGGGGGGTGCCCGGACCAGCACGGGTAGCTCCAGTGGCCGAGCTACTGTCTTAACGGGCACGTCCACTGCAAGGCCTGGTGGGAATTGGTGGGAAGGACCAGTACAGGGGGGCAGAGGGTATGTGATTGAGCATTGACCTAGGAACCAGGAGATCAGGGTTCAATCCCCATCAGGGCACAGGCCCGGGTTGCAGGCTCCATCCCCAGTTGGGGGGCGTGCAGGAGGCAGCTGATCCATGATCTTCTCTCTCATCATGGATGTTTCTGTTCTCTCTCCCTTCCTCTCTGAAGGCAGTAATATATTTATTTAAGAAGAAGTATTAGCCGAAACCAGTGTGGCTCAGTGGATAGAGCGTCGGCCTTCGGACTGAAGGGTCCCGGGTTCTATTCCCAGTCAAGGGCAGGGACCTGGGTGGCGGGCACATCCCCGGTGGGGGGCGTGCAGGAGGCGGCTGATGGATGTTTCTCTCTCTCATCGATGTTTCTGACTCTCTATCCCTCTCTCTTTTTTTCTGTAAAAAAAATCAATAACATAGATTAAAAAAAGAGAGAGAGAGGAAGTATCAGCCAAGCACCACTGCCCCCAGCTGGGGCAGGACCCTGGGCCGGGCTCGGGGTTTCTATGGAGACCACAGCTGGCAGCTGCCTCCCTCTCAGGCTCCCCGTGGGGCCACGGGGCGCAGACCAGACACCGAGGGGGGCCTCCCGGTCCCAGGTCCCGCTGGGAGCACCCCGGGGTCACCTCCCAGCCCCTGACACCCCAACTGGTGACATCAAAGCCTCTCAGAGCGGCTCCCTAGCCTGGGGTTCCCCCCACCAGAGACCCCCTCTCCCTCCTGTTTTCCTGCCCGGCACACTCACAGGCGGGCGCCCTCTCAGCCCCACCCCGTACCCTTCTCCTCCCGGGGGATGCACCCCTCCTGGGGGCACTCTGCAGGGAGAGCCCCAGGGCCCGGCTTCCCCACCTGCCCCGGCAGGGACTCCGGGAGGCCAATCAGGAGGCCGGGAGCGGCCCTCTCCCCCTCGGGGCGGGTCCCAGATCAGAGGAGGAGAGCCCCCCGCCCCCCGCCCTCCCCTGCTGGGTGTGTCTGTGCTGGAAGCCTCCGCAGGTGGAGGGCGCCTGGCACCTGGATGTGGGGGACTCGGGGCAGAGGCTGCGAGGAGCCGAGGAGCCGGGTGGGCACACGGAGAGGGGACCGCAGGCCGGGCGCCGGGGGAGCCGGACCAGCAGGTAACGGCACGCAGGTGGCAGCCAGCCGGCCGGGGGATGCCAGGTCAGGGAGGCACCGCGGCTGAGGCTCGGTCACAGGGAGGAAGCTGAGGGCTCAGCCCCGCAGGCTGGGGGGCCGTGAGCCAGGGCGGGGGCAGGCGCTGCCCGAGGTCAGTGCCCCAGAGACCGAAGCACCTTTTCCAGGTGGACACCCCCCAGGGGTGGCTGGATGGGAGCTGGGCAGGCCTGCAGGGGGGTGGAGGCCGGGACAGCTGGGCTGCAGGAGAGAGCTGAGGGCTGCAGCATCCCGGGTGGGACACAGCCCAGGGACCCCCTGCCAGGGTCAGCAGCCCTGAGCAGCGAGCTGGGTGACCGAGGCCGTGTAAGGGTCAGCGTGAGCGCCCGCCCCAGGCCCTGCCTGAGAGTCATGTGAGCGTAGGTGCGTGTCCGGCACAGAGTTGGGGCTATGCAAGCATCTCGTGTGTTTTTTTTTTTTTTTTTTGAGTGAGTGTGTTTGTTTTTAAATATTTTATTGATTTTTTACATGGAAGAAGGGGGAGGGAGAGAGAGTTAGAAACATCGATGAGAGAGAGACAGCGATCAGCCGCCTCCTGCACGCCCCGCACTGGGGATGTGCCCGCCACCAAGGTACGTGCCCTTGACCGGAATCGAACCTGGGACCTTTCAGTCCGCAGACTGACGCTCTATCCAAGGAGCCACACCGGTTTCGGCTCCTGTTTTTGTTGGTTTGCTTTCATTTTATTATATTTTTAAACATATATATATTTTATTGATTTTTTTACAGAGAGGAAGGGAGAGGGATAGAGAGTTTAGAAACATCGATGAGAGAGAGACATCCATCAGCTGCCTCCTGCACCCTCCCCACTAGGGATGTGCCCACCACCCAGGTCCATGCCTTTGAATGGAATGGAACCCGGGACCCTTCAGTCTTCAGGCTGATGCTCTATCCACTGAGCCAAACTGGTTTTGGCTCCTGTTTTTGTTGGTTTGCTTTTATTTTTTTTATTTTATTTTGATTTTTAAATATATATATATATATATATATATATATATATATATATATTATTGATTTTTTACAGAGAGGAAGGGAGAGGGATAGAGAGTGAGAAACATCGATGAGAGAGAGACACCGATCAGCTGCCTCCTGCACACCTCCTACTGGGGATGTGCCCGCCACCAAGGTCCATGCCCTTGACCGGAATTGAACCCGGGACCTTTCAGTCCGCAGGCCGACGCTCTATCCATTGAACCACACCGGTTTCGGCTCCTGTTTTTGTTTGTTTGCTTTTTAACATATTTTATTGATCTCAGGGAGGAAGGAAGAGGGAGACAGAGAGAGAAGCATCCAGGAGGAGAGAGAATCACGGGTTTGCTGCCTCCGGCACGCCCCACGCCGGGGATGGAGCCTGTGCCCCCGGACCGGGAACTGAACCCCGACCTCCCGGGTCATAGGTCGGTCCCTGAGCCACGCCGGCCGGCACACCTCACTGTTTTTCCCATCCTGCTGCTTCCTGGAAGCGTGTTCTGACCCCAGCGCATGGACGCTCTCTGAGCCTCGGTTTCCCCATTCGTAACGTCTCTCCGAGGGGGTTAAACCCGTGGAGCCGAGACCCCAGCCCCTCCCCTCTGCTCCCCGGGATGGCACAGCTGTGCCTATGAGGGAGCCCACACCCCCGGCCCCGGGCGCTGGGCATAATGCCCAACACGGAGCACATCTGATTACGTCCGATCCCAGGTTCCCCGCTGCACTCAGAGCCAGGGGTCACCTCCCGGCCCCCAACACCTCCCAGAGGGGCTCCCTCACCTGGGGCAGGGGGTTCCCCCAGGAGAGACCCTAACCCCCCAGTCTTCCTGCCCCACACACTCACAGGTGCCCTTTCACCTCCACCCGGGACCCTTCTCCCCGGGGGCCACCCCTCCTGGGCACCCCACAGGCAGCACCCTGGGGCATGGCTTCCCCGGGCATGGGGGGGGGGTCCAAGGGATGGTCCTGGTGCCCCCAGCATCCTGGGTGGGAATCTGACTCCGTCCTGAGGGGCCAGTGGCCGTGCCGCTCTGAGCCTCACCTTCTTGGCTGTAAGGTGGGGGCCGGGGGGAGGACAGGGGGGACTGTCCCCTCTGTGGCTTGGACATCACGTAGGGAAGCGCTGACCGGCCCTTTGCTCTCAGCTTGGAGCTGGTCCTGGGAGCCAGGCCTCAGCGGGTTCCTGGGGGGAGCTCTGGAAAAGGGGGTGCAGTGGGGAGGGGGGCGGGCGCACAGGCTGATGGACGGGAGTAGGAACCCCGCTGAAGCCACCCCACCCGTCACCCTGTGCCTTGAAGGCCCCTGAGTGTGGAATTTTCCCCGTAGAATTCGCTCAGGATGGGGGTGACCGGGCAAGGCGGGGTGTCCACCTCTCAGGGCCCCTGGGGGCGCTTCCGCAGGTGGCCCCGCCTCACTGGCGTTCCCCAAAACCGGGGGCCCCCACGGGCAGTGAGAGCACAGAGTTCAAACCTCCACGCGCGCCCTCCCGGGACCTCCAATCCCCCTCCCCAGGCCGGACCTGGAATGCCTTCCATCTGCTGCCGTTGCTCCTCGCGGACACACGGTGGCGCTGTTGGCCACCGGTTCTGCCCCGTCCATCGGTCTGAGAGGACAGACCGGGTCCTGCCAGTTTTTGGGGGGGAAAAAGGGGGACCCACTTCTGAGCTTTTCGGAGCTGAGGCAAGGGGGCCCCTCGTCAGGCTCCAAGGGGCGCCGCTGCTGGAGCT
>PVJN01031188.1:20000-25051 GCA_004026805.1 Lasiurus borealis
AAGACAGCTCTTCGTGGGGTGGTGACCCCCAGCTATATGTGATCATCGCTGTAAGGTGGCTGTTGCTGTGAATTATAATGTAAATGCCTGTGTTTTTCCAAGGGTCTTAGGCGACCCCTGTGAAAGGGTCATTCGACCCCCCCCCCCAAAGGGGTCGAGAGCCACAGGTTGAGAACCGCTGCCTTGATCGGAGAAAGAGAGAGAGAGACAGACAGACAGACAGGAGCAGAGCAGACCTGATGATCGGGATGGGGGTGTGGGGACCAGACAGCCAGACGCAGGCCTGCACCCCACCTGGGCCGGATGGGGGGGCTGGAGGGGAGCTGGAGGCCCCTCTCGTGTGGCAGGGGCTCTGGAGGAAGTGTGAGTGGGTGTCTGGGTTACGGGGGAAGGAGGGAGAGAGGCGGGAGGGAGGGAGGCGGCTGGCAGAGGAGGACGGTCAGGGAGGGTCCGGAATATTTGAGATGTTTCCAAAGGGTTGGGAAGCCGGGAGCCGGGAGCCGGGCGCTGGCCGGCCAGCTGTTGGAGGGAGGAAGGGCACAGGGGCAGATGGGGAAAGTGGGCCCAGGTCCGGGGAGTTGGGGTCAGAGCCAGCCCTGCCCCCACAGCTGTGCACACCTCTATTCAGTCCCCCACCCCATCCTGGGTCCACGGCCGCCCACCTCCCTGCCTCACCGGTCTGGTCAGGCGTGTGTGTATGGGGGGGTCTCTGCCCTCCTGGGGGTTAGGGGGGGCTCTCTCCCTGCTCTGCACCTGCAGCACGGGGAACAGGGCGGCCAGCCAAGGCGGCTACATCTCGGGGGGCCCCACCCCGCCCTCCCTCTTTCTCTTTTTTTTTAAATTTATTTTTATTTACATTTTTTATTGATTTTTTACAGAGAGGAAGGGAGAGGGATAGAGAGTCAGAAACCACGATGAGAGAGAGGCATCCATCAGCCGCCTCCTGCACGCCCCCCACTGGGGATGTGCCCGCCACCCAGGTCCATGGCCTTGACCAGGAATCGAACCCAGGACCCTTCAGTCCGCAGGTTGACGACGCTCTATCCACTGAGCCACACAGGTTTCGGCGATTTTTTTTTTTTTTGTAAGAGAAGGGAGAGGAATAGAGAGGTAGAAACATCCATGATGAGAGAGAACCAGGGACCGGCTGCCTCCTGCACGCCCCCCCCCCCCCACTGGGGATGGAGCCCGCCACCCTGGCCTGTGCCCTGATGGGAATCGAACCTGCAACCTCCTGGTTCCTCGGTGGACGCTCCATCTCGGAGCCACGCCGGCCGGGCCCTCCCTGGCTCTCTCGTCCCTCTCCCTGGCCCGGCCTGAGCTGCCTCGGGGAGACAGTTATTGAGGGGCGCGTGTCTGGGGGGATGCATGGATCTGGGGGTGCTGGTCCAGGGAGGTGGTCAGCTCCTCCTCCCTCAGGTTCCGAGGTTCAGATATCCCCTGCCCCCCCTTTCCCGGGGGGGCGGACTCCACGGGCACCTGGCCGATCCCCCATCCTTCCCCTTTCTCTGAGGGAGCCCTGAACCCAGAAATTCCTGGCCCCGGGGGAGAGAGGGCCGGCGAGATTGGGCAGCAGAGGCGGAGAGAGGGGACTTAAGACGCCCCCAAACAGCGGTTCTCAACCTGTGGGTCGTGACCCCTTTGGGGGTCGAACGACCCTTTCACTGGTGTCGCCTATGACCCTTGGAAAACACAGATATTTACATCACGATTCATCACAGCAGCACAACGACAGCGATGAAGTAGCCACGGAAATAATAATTTTATGGGTGGGGGGTCACCACCCCGTAAGGAGCCGTCTTAAAGGGCCGCGGCCTCAGGAAGGTGGAGAACCGCTGTCTGTGCGTTCCCGGCTCCCGGGAGAGCGCGGACCAGGCCTCCCTCCACCTGCAGGGGGGGGAGAGGGGCCGGGGTGCCCCCCAGCCAGCAGGACAGCCTCCTCCAGGCTGACCCTGGGCGCCCTCTGACCCTTCACCCCCGCCCTCCCTCCCTCCTGTGCTCTCCTTGACCTCGGCCCCAGACCCTTCGAGACCATCATCTTACTGACCATCTTCGCCAACTGCGTGGCCCTGGCCGTGTACCTGCCCATGCCCGAGGACGACAATAACTCCCTGAACCTCGGCCTGGTGAGCGGGCTGGGGGGCCCCCCCAAAGGATAGGGAACCCCAAGCCACCCGCAGGCCTGGCCGCTCGATTCCGATCTCCTCAGTTCGGTAGCGTTGCCAGCCGGTCCCTCCAGGGGGCGCACTGGGCCCTGCACCTTCCCAGAGTTCCCTGAGGCCTCGGTGCAAAGCGGTCCCATTTCACAGATGCAGAAACTGAGGCTTTGGTCGGCCAGCGGGCTGAAGGGTCCCGGGTTCGATTCCGGTCAAGGGCAGGGACCTGGGTGGCGGGCACATCCCCAGTGGGGGGCATGCAGGAGGCGGCTGAGCGATGTCTCTCTCTCATCCATGTTTCTGACTCTCTCTCCCTCCCTCTTCCTCTCGGAAATCAACAGAAAACTATTTAAAAAAAAAACCAACATCAGCCGAAACGGGGGTGACTCAGTGGATAGAGCGTCAGCCTGTGGACTGAAAGGTCTTGGGGTTCGATTCCGGTCAAGGGCAGGGACCTGGGTGGCAGGCACATCCCCAGTGGGGGGCGTGCAGGAGGCGGCTGATGGATGTCTCTCTCTCATCGATGTTTCTAGCTCTCTCTCCCTCTCCCTTCCTCTCAGTAAAAAATCAATAAAATATATTTTTTAAAAAGAGAAAGAAAAGGAACTGAGGCTTTGGGCTCAGCCAGGGAGCGGCCAGCTGCGAGCCCCTGTCTCTCCCCAGTTAGAATCAGGAGGACGGGCAGCAGAGGGCCTTTGGGGGTTCGGCACCCCTGGATCCTGGCCCCCCAGCTGTAGCAGGTGATAGAGCCACACACACACAGCTGGAGGGATGGGGTCTGGGTCCGAATCCGGCCCACCTCCTCGCCCACCCAGTCTGGATGCGGGGAGAGAAAAAACAGGCTTATGTGGAAGGACACACACACCCACCGCCAGAGACTCATAGGGAGACTTTTTTTTATTTATATATTTTATTGATTTTTACAGAGAGGAAGGGAGAGGAACAGAAAGTCAGAAACATCGATGAGAGAGACATCGACCAGCTGCCTCCTGCACACTCCCTACTGGGGATGTGCCCGCCACCCAGGTCCATGCCCTTGACCGGAATCGAACCTGGGACCCATCAGTCCGCAGGCCGACGCTCTATCCACTGAGCCACACGGGTCTTGGCTCATAGGGATACTTTTGAAAAAATACATATACTGTATATATATTTTTTATTGAGGTCAGAGAGGCAGGGAGAGGGAGAGAGAGAGGAACATCCAGGAGGAGAGGGAATCTCGGACCAGCTGCCTCCTGCCTGCCTCCTAGCGGCAATCGAGCCCACCACGGGGGCCTGGGCCCCGACCGGGGGATCGAACCCTGACCTCCCGGCTCCTAGCTCGATGCTCAATCACTGAGCCACACTGGCCAGGCTGGAGGAGGTTTTTTCTTTTATATATATATATATATTTTTTTTAAATCTATCTTAGTGATTTTTTTTTACAGAGAGGAAGGGAGAGAGATAGTTAGAAACATGGATGAGAGAGAGACATCCATCAGCCGCCTCCTGCACGCCCCCTTCTGGGGATGTGCCCGCCACCCAGGTCCAGGCCCCCGACCGGAATCGAACCTGGGACCTTTCAGTCCGCAGGCCGACAACGCTCTACCCACTGAGAGCCACACTGGCCCGGGCTGGAGGCGTTTTTGCTCTCGGTGGTCAGGCAGTCCTGGTGCTGCCCGGTGTGTGGTGTGTGGGTGTGTATGGGGGGGAGGGGGCCCCCATCCCGGGACCTTCCTGGTCTCAGGTTGCCTCACCCCCAGGGAGAGGCTGGGGCCCAGCCCCTGGCACCCAGGCCGCTGCCTTTTTATAGGGTCAGGAATGTGCCTCCAACCTCGAAGGGCTGAAACGCGGGCCTGGCCGGCCGGGGAGCCAGGACCTGCGGGCACAGGTGGGGGGACGGGGGGTGGGGGTGGGGCTGGGCCTGGCAAAATGGCCTGCCCCCTCCCCCAGAGACACCCAGTGCTTCTTCTCCTCCTCCTCCCCTCCCCCCTGGCCCACTGAGCAGGGACAGGGACACCCCAGCACCCTGCCCCGCTGTGCCCTCCCCTCCCCCCTCCCCCCGTCCCCCCCCCCATCTGTGGCCAAAAACCCCAGTGTCCACCTCCAGGCTGTCCTGCAGCCCCAGCGCCCACTCCTGTCCCGCTGCCCGTGCTCAGAGGGGCCCGAGAAAGCTGCCTCTCAGCCCGCCCCGCCCTCTCCCTGCTCCCCTGCCCCCCTCACCCCCCAATGAGGTGCCCAGCCGGGGCCTGGGGGGTGTGGGTGGGGGCAGGGAGGCTGGCCTGACCCTCGCAGGCCTGGGCACCGGAGCCAGAGTTCTCAGGGCTAAATATAGCCGCCGCCCTCATCCCCGGCGGCTCATCTTCCAAACCTGGAGGCGGAGGCAGGGCCCGGGCACCTGTGGGCGGCTGGGCCGGGGGGAGGGGGGTGGGGGGGGGACAGCAGGCTCCCTCCCTGACCCCCCACCCCCACCCCCACCCCTGCTCCTGCTCCTTTCGGAAAAAGTCTCTCCATAGCACCATGGCAGGATTCTGGGTCTGAGTTAAGAAATATACAGGACTTGCCAAGACCGGTGTGGCTCAGTGGATAGAGTGTCGGCCTGAGGGCTGAAGGGTCCCAGGTTCGATCCCAGTCAAAGGCAGGGACCTGGGTGGCGGGCACATCCCCAGTGGGGGGCATGCAGGAGGTGGCCGATCGATGTCTCTCTCTCTCATCGATGTTTCTACCTCTCTCTCCCTCTCCCTTCCTCTCTGTGTAAAAAAAATCAGTAAAATATATCTATTTATTTGTTTATTTTTAAAAAATATATTTTATTGGTTTTTTTACAGAGAGGAAGGGAGAGGGAGAGAGAGAGAGAGAAACATCGATGAGAGAGAGAGACATCCATCAGCCGCCTCCTGCACCCCCCCCCCCCCC
>PVJN01031189.1:0-25043 GCA_004026805.1 Lasiurus borealis
AGCCCGTTCCAGAATCCCTTGGTAAAAAAAAACTGTCTAACTCAGGCACGTGTCTCTTGACCCAAGGTCAGCACAAGATCAAGTTCATCCCGGAAATGGTGGGGCCCATGCTGGAGATGACGCTGATCCCCGAGACGGAGCTGCGCAAGGCCACCATCCCCATCTTCTTCGACATGATGCAGTGTGAGTTCCACTCCACGCGCAGCTTCCAGATGGTAAGGGTGTGGGTGTGGCTGTAAGGGTGGGAGTGGAGGAGAGGGAAGGGATATGGGGGGGAGGGGGAGGCGAGTCTGAAAACCTGAGACAGACGTGCAGGTGGTTCTGGCGTCCTCAGTGCCCACCCGGAGCCCCGGCCTCCCCACAGCCCGGGAGGGACCCTCCCAGGTCTTCCTGCTGCAGAGCCTGCCCTGGCCTCCGCTGAGGGGGGAACTGGCCTCCGTGTCTAGCTTTTTCTCGCTCGTTCTTGTCTGGACAAACTCGGCCTCCGCGGCACAGGTGCGCTCGAGCGGTTCATCAGGTTGGCGGTGTTCTCTCAGACCCGCTGCGATTGCCAGCGTCTGTTCTTTCACACCAGGGGTGACCGGGGCAGGGAGAGGGTCGGGGTAGGCTTGTCCTGCCCAGGGCCATTGGCTGTTTATAACACGGTCCCCGGGCCACACAGAATCATCCACGAAGAAATGAGCCTGCCATGGCCGTCCAGCACTTGGTTAACTCCTCCCTCACGCCGCGATCGTGAGGCCTTACCCTGTGTGTGGACCGGACGTCCCCACCCTGTTTTAAGTCCAAAGGCTCGGCTCTCGTTCCCCTATCCGTCCCGGAGCCGGGCCACGGTGCCGATGGGAGCTCCGAGGGGCTCCGAGCACGCAGGGTCGGCAGGAAGGACAGCCCTAGCCATTGGCTCTTGGGAAGTAGCAGCGCCCGTTCCTGGGTCCCCTGGAAGTCCATGGGGGGACGGCGTAGTCACGGGTGGGCACACATGTAGCAGCATGCTCGCTACCGGACAGGTGGTTTGGCCGTGATGCTTTGCAGAAGCCAAGACAGGCATCCAGGCGAGGGGATGTCGTCTGCACGGAAGGCTTTTGTCCAAACGTGGCGGTAGTTCGAGTGCGGGCACATGGACTTCACGCAGACTCTTAAGGAACTTTGAGAAAAGTTCCTGCATTGAAGGGAAAATGACCCTGTCCATCCCGGTAGCGTGACCGTGGTGGGAGCTGATATTTATAGGGGGGTCCCTCCCCCGCCTGTACTTCCTCCTCGAGGGAGCTCTGCCCGGTGTGTGTGTGTGTGTGTGTGGGTGGGTGTTCCCTGGCCCCCGTTCACCGCGATCGCCCGCAGGTGGTGAGGAGCCATGGAGAACACCATGCTACACCGAGTGGCCGGATGGTGATGGTCTCTGAACGCATAACAATCTGGCCACGCAGTGTGTATCCTATAGAATAAAAGGCTAATATGCAAATTGTCCCCTCGAGCAGGAATTCAACCAGCCAGCAGTCCGACCAACCGCCCATGTCCCCTTCCCCTGGCCAGACTGGCCGGACCCCACCCATGCATGAATTCATGCACCTGGTCTCTAATATATATACACACTGAGTGGCCAGATTATTATGCATTCAGAGATCATCTATGCCAATAAAAGGGTAATATGCTAATTAGACTGAACATCTTCTGGATGTCCTTCTGGACAAAGCCATGTTGGCAGGGATCATACAGGTGGGAAGGGATCAGTTAGGGGATCAGGCCAGCAGGGGAGAGTAGTTAGGAGGATTAGATTGGCAGGGGAGAGCAGTTAGGGGGATCAGGCCAGCAGGGGAGAGCAGTTAGGGCAAACAGGCTGTCAGGGGAGAGAAGTTAGGAGGATCAGGCCAGCAGACAGGTGATCGGATAGGAGCCAGAGGTCCTGAGGGAGACTCCCTTCCCCTGTACGAATTTCGTGCACCAGGCCTCTAGTAAGAAATAATACTCTGGCCACTCAGTGTATTTCCCTGGAATGAGAACAAGGGTGCAGAGCTGGACGGACTCAGCTCGGCATAGAAGTCCTGTGGACGTGGCTCCTAGCTTAGCCGGCCCTACCCGGGCTTAGAACAAGCCACGGAGGGAGCGTCTTTAAGCCTCCCGTACCGAGCTGTGAAGTGGGCGTAAAAATAAACGTACTCAAGGGGGTGTGTGTTGTGAGAAGTAAATAAAATCAAACCCATAAAACTCCCCTCCCCTCCCTCCCTTCCCTCTTTCCTTCCTCCCTGCCTTGCTTCCCTCCACCCCCCCGCCCATCCTCTCCCCCATTTGTCGGATGGAGTCTGTCGTGGAAGGACAGCTGTGTTTGTCCCCCGGCCCACCCCCTGTCTGTGTAGCACGGTCATTGTGAGGTTGTCAACAGTGTCCACGTTCTCTCATTCTTTCTGTCGGACGGTGCGCCAAAGACAGGAGCTCGCCGCGCCGGCGGGACCTCCTGGAATGCCTCCGCCCGCCTCTTCTTCCCCCACTTTGGCTGGGCACGGAGGTTGCGTGCAGCTCGTCTCTTCTCCGAATGAACGTGCAGTGAGCACACGCATGCATGCGTGTGCTTGGGGGTCGCCAGGGGGACATTACACAGATTGGGTGCCGCGTGGCTTCCCTGTGGCCTGGTCGGTGCCCTCCCACCCCCAGATTCCCACTGGGCTGACTCATCCTCTTTCCCGGTCGGTCTTGCGCCTGTGTGGTGGGTACCACGTCAGCAGGGGGACGAGAGTGCATCCGAGAACCTCAGCGTGGTGTCCACTCTGGCTGTGCCCTCCGGGGTGACCCTGCCTCCCCTCGCTGACCACCGGGACGACGGCCACCCTGCATCGCCCGCCCTGTTCTGGGGCCACTGTGGTGTCTCGGTCCCGTGCCTACGGCCACTCAGTTCTGCGTCTCCCCGAAGCCAAAGCCTTCTCCGCCTCTTCCGTTGTCCCTGACCCTGACCCTGACCCTAACCCTGACCCCGCCACCCGAGGCCGCCCTGCCCTCCAGCCTCCCCCACACTCGGCGGTGGTCTGGAGGCCCCCTCTCCTTCCCGGTGGCCTCTCACCTCTGCTCCTCTCCACCCCGAGTCCCGTGCACACACGCCCTGGTCTTTCTTTGCAAAGAAAACAGCAACTGCGCTCACGGTCCCCGGGGCCTGAGGAGCTGTTTACACTTAAACGAGAGCTTTGGGAAATATTGATTTTTTTTTTTTTTTTAAAGAGAGATGCTCCGTGTGAGCTTCCGGCGTCTGCTCAGCCAGCCTGAGTGCTTCGGGCATCCGAGCCTTTGCAGCCCTCGGATGATCGTTCCTGCAGACCTGCCGGGCCATGGGACCCGGTGGCTCCCCTCACCCCACCTCCCCGAGTCCCCTGTCCCTCCCCCTCTCCCCTCAGTGAGCACCCCTTCCCGTCTCGGACTCGCTGAGTTCTGCTTCCTGCAAAAGCACGCTCCTCCTCCTCCCCCGGGCCTGCTCAGAGAACCCCGTTTGTCCTTCTTCGGGAAATGCAGAGCTCACAGCCGCGCTTTGCTGCAAATGGCTGCGGGGGAGGCTCCGGGACATTCATGAAAAGGGAATGGAGGGGGCAGCCCAGCAAAATCAGATTTCCGGTCACCGAGCTGTTCCCACCCTCTCCGCGCCGGCCGGCCAGCTGGTAAACCACTCCCGACTGCCGGGAGCTCCCCGTTAGTGGGCAGGGCCTCCGAACATGCGTCATCTCGGTGCCCGCACGGGGCCGTGTTCCCGTGTGAGTGCCTGCAGCTGCCACACCCGTAACCCGCAGCAAGTCATTGAATGGGATCCTGATAGTAAAGGGGAGCCTGGGGATGGTTGCCTGGAGACGCAGTGTCTGAGCAGACGTGTTCACGGGACGCCAGCCACCCTTACATACATGCCATCCAGGGTGTGCTTGCTTCCTGCGCCCGAACTCAGCCATGTTTCCCCAGATCCTCCTGCCCCTCATCCCCACCCGGTCAAGGCCGACGCTGACCTCAGGACCCCCTGCAACGTGCTGGTCACCTGGCTGGAGCCCCAGTCCTGAGGGGGCTCTGAATTTAGCCAGGGAGGGGGGACTGGGCAGCCAGGATGGGGGACACGTGTGTCATTGTCAAGGTGGTTATTTCCAGTTCAATCAGCTACGGGGGCATCATGGCGTCTTGAAAGGGTTTACAGACTTGGCGCCTCAATGATCCCAGTTTTCTGCAAGGCGCGGGTCCGAGGGCCGGGCGGCATGGTGGCCGCTCCCTGCCCCGCCCCGTGGTCTCTGCATGCCCCACCCTGTCCCGCCCCAGGCTTTGGGGGGCGTGCGGGGTATGTCTTTGGAGACGGTGCCTCTCTGTTTCTTTCAACGTTCTTTCCACCAGAGGGAGAAGCTCCCAGCGTGTACCAGGGCCCTGATGGGTTCAGGTCTTGGGGAGCAGGCACCTCCAGCCCTTCCCCGGAGCCCCGTCTCTTTAGATCAGCAGTTCTCAACCTGTGCGTCGCGACCCCTTTGGAGGTGGAATGACCCTTTCACAGGGGGTCACCTAAGACCATTAGAAAACATAATATATTTACATTATGATTCATAACAGTTACAAAACTACAGTGCTGAAGGAGCAACGGAAATAAATTTATGGCTGGGGCTCACCACCCCATGAGGAGCTGTCTTAAAGGGCCGCGGCATTAGGAAGGTTGAGAACCGCTGCTTTCGACGTGCCTGGCTCCTCCCAATGACTCCTGTCCCGCCGTGAATTTCCCTCCCGTCCCCCTCTCTCTCTGGCTCCTTCCTGTTCCCGCTCTCAGAGTCTGCACGTGTGTGCAGACCCCATGCACCCGGGAAGGAAATGGAGGAGCCCCCGGTGACGGGGGACCGTCAGCCACCTCGGGGGCTGGGGGGCGGCGACGCCTGCGTGAAATCCGGCGGCGAGGCGTGGGGGGCGCTCAGAGGGTGACCCCTCGCTGAGGCCGACGCGGCGGAGGCCGTGCGGTCCCTGTGGGCGTCCGTCCCGGGGTGCCAGGCCCGCCCCCCTGCTCGCTGACGCGCTCTGTGTGGTTGCAGTTCGAAAACGAGATCATCACCAAGCTGGACCACGAGGTGGAGGGCGGCCGCGGCGACGAGCAGTACAAAGTGCTCTTCGACAAGATGTACGTGTGCTGTTCCGTGGCAGAGGCGGCGGGGGGCGGGGGGCGGTGGGCAGGGCGGGGGGTGACGGGGTGCAGACGGAGGAGGTGGCGGACCCACAGGGAACTCTGCAGCCCAGCAACGATCCCCCGGGGTCCGTGATGGGGAGTCCTGCGCTCTGCATGGCGCACCCCCGCGGGGCTGGGCCACGGTGAACACGGGTGGACACGGATAAACACGGGTAAACACGCCCCACAGCCTCCTGGAGCACTGCCGGAAGCACAAGTACCTGGCCAAGACGGGCGAGACGTTCGTGCGGCTGGTGGTGCGCCTGATGGAGCGGCTGCTGGACTACAGGACCATCATGCACGACGAGAGCAAGGAGAACCGCATGAGCTGCACCGTCAACGTGCTGGTGAGGGACCCCCCGCCCCCACCCCGGTTCCCCGGGTCCCGTGACCCCTGGCCCCGGTGACCTCTGGCCCTGGGCTCCCCGGGCAGAACGAGCCGGCGCTGCCTGCCTGTCTCCGGGCCTGGGGATGCGCGGTGGCTCCCGGCAGAGGAATGCATGTTTGGGGTTTGCAGCCTCTCCTCCGCCCCCTGATGCTCCTGCATGCTGCTCCTTTGGGTTGGGAACGCCGGGGGGTGGCCTCGCGCTGCTGGGCCATCCGCCCCCCCTTTCAGGCCCGTCTCTGAGCGCGGCCGCCGCGTGGTTATTGCACAGACGGACGTCCAAGGCCCCTCCATGGTGGTTCCGACCGGAACTCTGAAACGTGGAGCCTCTGCTTTGGCCGGGCAGGGCAGGACTGAACAGAATGCCGCGTGGAGGGACTGGAATCATTAGATTGCCCCCTCCTCGACCCCTTCCCAATTCCCCGTCCCCCCAAAAAAGGGAAGGCACGTGTACGTTGGCTTGTGCATCCCCTGTGACCCTGTGGCTTCAGTGCAGAGAGCTGGGCCGCGTGGCCGGGTGGACACACACGGAGGAGCCGTGGCCTTTTCTGTGCATCATCATGTCTCGCCTTTTCTAGAACGGGTCTCTTACAGGTGTTGTGCTTCCATTTTTCAGAATTTCTACAAGGAGATTGAGAGAGAAGAAATGTACATCAGGTATGTCCACGCCGTGGGTGCCACGCCCTCTATGTGTCTGTCACAGGTGCCCGGGTCACGCCCGTGCCCAGAACGGTTGAAGGACCACGGGTGCATTGGGTGGGGGTCGTGCAGCCGGGAGACTGAACTCGGGGAGCACCCATAGGTGTTCGGAGCCCGTGGACAGCCGTGCAGGCCCCGGCGGAGGTTTGGGGCAGAGGGCAGGGGTCGTCCTGCTTGGCCAGCTCAGAAGCAAAGACACAGGTGGTTATTTCACGGGGCCTGTGCTTCTTGAACGACCCCTATGGCCCCTTTAAGAAAAGGCACCTCCACAACCGTGATGTCTCACGGGAAACCCCAGGATCCCAGGAAGGGGCCAGTTCTAACCCGTTAAGGCCCTGTATTCAAAACGGAAACAGCCACGATGCTTTGAATTTAAGTTTAAAAAATCAGTTTGCAGCGACTGTTCTAAAAGTAACTGTGTCTCTCACCATCCGGGTGTTCTTGAATCGTTTCCGCTGAGACTTCTCACGGAAAGTGATTTTAACGTTGGTCAGGGCTGCCACGGAGGGAAAAACATGTTTTTTAAAAATATATTTTATTGATTTTTTTTTTTTTACAGAGAGGAAGGGAGAGGGATAGAGAGTTAGAAACATCAATGAGAGAGAGACATCGATCAGCCGCCTCCTGCCGCCCCCTCCTGGGGATGTGCCTGCAACCAAGGTACATGCCTTTGACCAGAATCGAACCTGGGACCCTCGAGTCCACAGGCCGACGCTCTATCCCCTGAGCCACACCGGATTCGGTGGAAAACATGTTTTTGTAGATGCGCATGGCGCGGGGGGAAGGTCTGCCTCTGGCGTCTGCAGAGGCTTGTGGGGTGCGGTGGGTTGTCTTTCTCAGAAACGTGCAACACGCAAGGTTCCGGTCTGTTCTTTCTGACACGGTAGCCGCCTCGCGTTCTGCCGGGCTTTCCCCACCACCAGCCTTCTTTTCGGGGCCAGTGTCAGGCCTTCAGCCAGACGCCTGTTCTGAGAATGCACTCCTGGGGCACCAGTGTTTACCGATGGTTTTCTAACTTTGGATTTCTACGATTTCTTTTTTGTTTTTCTCCTTTAAAAAAAAAAAGTGCCACATGATTATAACGATACCCTTTGGGAAAACAACCAGATTCCTTTTTGCCAAAACTGTCTGCTGATGGACGTCTGTCTGTGAGTGGCAGGGCCCCCTCTGGCCACCGTGACCCCCGAGTTCTATTTCTCACAGGTTGGCATTTTTACGGGTTTGGGTGCCCAGGGGTTCCACGGTCTCCATGTAAGCGAATCACAGTCAGGCCCCGTGTCCTCTCGTTCCACACGCGCGGGGACAGCTCACTCAGCCAGGGGGAAGGAGCGAGGGACTGGAAGTGGCTCAAGTCCCATCTGCCTCCTTGTTCCGTCTCCAGCTCTGTCCCGGGCAGAGACGGCCTGGATTTGAGACATGAATGGGTGCCTGTGATTGGAAGGGGGCAGTCGGGGGAGGGGGCAGTGCTCCCTGCAGCCCATGAGCCCACGGCGCCGTGGATGGAACACACCGTGTGAAGAAAGCACAGCCCAATGTACTGCTAGAAGGAGAACATAGCTCCTGCCCACCATCGGTGACGGCGTAAGAACGCGCCTGTGTGTCTCCCGCAGGTACCTGTACAAGCTGTGCGACCTGCACAAGGAGTGTGACAACTACACGGAGGCGGCGTACACCCTGCTGCTCCACGCGAAGCTGCTGAAGGTAAGGAGCCGCCGCGGGTGCTCGCGCCGTGCCCGCCGTCTCTCGGGGCCGCGCTAGCGACGCCACGCTGTAAGGCGCTGTGTATGGTGCTGGCTGAATGCAGCGGCAGAAACCCAGGCGTTTAGGAAACGCTGTGATGATAGGTTTGGCCGGTGAATGCAGGTCTGAGAAGGTGTCGCGCGGCCACGCCCATCTGCGGGCTGTGGGCTGGCACTTAGAGACCCCGCTGGGCCTCCTTCACGCCCACCAGGCGCAGCAGCAGGGGGGGGGAGGGGGTTGGTGAGGAGGAATGTCTGGGCTGGGGAGCTATAGGGGAGCTGAGACACACCCTTCCCTGCCTCCACAGAGTCCCAGGCCCGAGTCAGGGGGAGGGGGTCACATTTTTAGAAGATGAGCGAGTCATCAGAGCATCTTTCTAGCGACAGCCTTACTTTTTACAACAGAAAATCAGCCTGTTCATCCCAGGTGTGACCGGGCTCAGAGTCCATCCCAGTTCACCCAGGTGTGACCAGGCTCAGAGTTCTTCCCAGTTCACCCAGGTGTGACCAGGCTTACAGTCCATCCCAGGTGTGACCAGGCTCACAGTCCATCCCAGGTGTGACCAGGCTCACAGTCCATCCCAGGTGTGACCTGGCTCACAGTCCATCCCAGGTGTGACCAGGCTCACAGTCCATCCCAGTTCACCCAGGTGTGACCAGGCTCACAGTCCATCCCAGTTTACCCCAGGTGTGACCAGGCTGATAGCTCCTCTCTCTTTACTCCTTGGGGCCCCTGCACAGGGCACTGCCTCATTTTTAGGCCCAGCAGCCCATGACAGCGGCGCCAAGCATCCCGGCATGGCTGCCGGGTGACGGCTCCGAATGCCACGCTCCCTGCAGAGGGAGGGCCTGGCCAAGCCCGGTCGCAGGGGCCGGACTCACGCCTGCTCTCTCCGCAGTGGTCGGAGGACGTGTGTGTGGCCCACCTCACGCAGCGGGACGGGTACCAGGCGACGACGCAGGGGCAGCTGAAGGAGCAGCTGTACCAGGAGATCATCCACTACTTCGACAAGGGCAAGGTGAGGCCGCGCGGCCCTGCTCCCTGCCCGGTGCCCCTGTGCCCCTGTGCCCCTGTGCGCACCTGTGTGCACCTGCTGGCACATTCCTGCCTGTGTGCACCTGTCCATGTGCCCCTGCCTGTGTGCAACTGTGTGCCCCTGTCCGTGTGCCCCTGCCTGCCTGCACCTGTCCACACGCCCCTGCCTGCCTGCACCTGTCTGTGTGCCCCTGCCTGCCTGCACCTGTCTGTGCGCCCCTGCCTGCCTGCACCTGTCCACACGCCCCTGCCTGCGTGCACCTGTCTGTGCACCCCTGCCTGCGTGCACCTGTCTGCATGCACCTGTCTGCCTGCACCTGTCCACACGACCCTGCCTGCGTGCACCTGTCTGTGCACCCCTGCCTGCGTGCACCTGTCTGCATGCACCTGTCTGCGTGCACCTGTCCACACGACCCTGCCTGCATGCACCTGTCTGCATGCACTTGTCTGTGTGCCCCTGCCTGCGTGCACCTGTCTGCGTGCACCTGTCCATGTGCCCCTGTCTGCCTGCACCTGTCTGCATGCCCCTGCCTGCGCCGCTTGCACACGCTCTGAGCTGCAAGGTTGTGGCCCGGACGTATGTTACAAGTTGTGGGTTGGGAGGTTTCGTGGCAGAGGCTGTAGGTTAGACAGACACGGATTCCTCCAAGAACGGGTCTGGCTTTCCTGCCCCGACTCCCGCACACCTGTCAGAGGCGGCCGTCTTCGATCAGAGTGATCACCGGAGTCCCCGAGTGTGAGCAGGGACCGGCACGCAGGGAGGGCCTTCCCGCGTCAGGGACAGACTCAGAGGGAACGGCTGACACAGCTCCACCCGGGCTGCGTTCGGCGTCACCTCTGCAGCAGGCGTGCTCCGATCCCAGCACTTCGGCTCGATTTGATTCCGGGGGAGAAAGTGCAATTCTTTAAAGCCACCTATTCAGTGAGGGAATGATACCATAGTTCCACCCGAGACCAGTGCTTCTGGGGATCACAAAGCTGGAACATGGACATGAGTGGGCAAAGGACGGCCGGGCTTAAGGACACGGGATGCTGCCTGCAAAATGAAGTGACCGTCAAGCTGTCCTCGGTGGGGAAAGGGCACCCCCAGCGCTGCTCTCGGGATTTTAAATATTCACAGCTTCTAGGGGAGATGGACTTACAGGCCCAGGGTCGGGACCTGCCTGCAAAGACCCGGAGCGGCAGTGGCTCAGGCAGCCGGTGGGCGTTGTGTGGCGTGGCATGGCGTGGCCATGGACAGCATCGGCGCTGCAGGGACACGCACAGCTCTGGCAGGAAGCTGGGGTCGGGTGCCAGCAGGGTTTCTCTAGCTGCCATGGCTCAGTGGTTGAGCGTCGGTCGACCTGTGAACAGGGAGGATGAAGGTTCAATTCCCGGTCAGGGCACATGCCTGGGTTGCAGGCTTTGTCCCCGATCGTGCAGGAGGCCACCAACCAATGATTCTCTCTCATCATCGATGTTTCTATCTCCTTCTCCCTCTCTTCCCTTCCTCTCTGAACTCAGTAAGTGACACATTCATTTAAAATCTTCTTTTCTTTTGCTCCAAAGGCAGCAGCCAAGCGGAGGGTCTGTCTTTATGCTGGACCCTTTCCGGCCGGGGAATTAGTGGCTGTCTTCCTGAATCTCTTCCCCGTAAAACCATTTCCGTGATTGCTGCTTTCCCCCGTTTCCAGGGGTTTTCAGTGTCTCTCGGCTCAGCCCCTGTGTGTGTGTGTGTGTGTGTGTGTGTGTGTGTGTGAGAGAGAGAGAGAGAGAGAGAGAGAGAGAGAGAGAGTGTGTGTGTGTGTTTAACTTTCTATCCCTCTCCACGCGGTGTCATTTCCATCTCTGTCCCTTCTCATTCTCTCTCGGCTCCTCCTTCCGGGACTGACAGCCGCTCCCAGCCCGTTCCCTATTGTGCTGTCACCCGCTCCAGCGCCCCCAAACGCCTCCTGTCGGGAGCCATCGCGGCGGGCGCGTGCTCCTCCCCCCTGAACATGCTCTGAATGGCCTGTCTCACCGTGCACGGCGGCGGCCTAGTAATTTCCAATAAAGCCTTTAATGCCGGGGCTCCGCCGAAAACGACCGGTTCTCGGCGGAGGAGGAGGAGGAGGAGTCCAGGGGAGACCTGGCGCGGGAGCAGGCGGTAGGGGAGGGCCCACGCCCAGCACCGTCCGGCCCCCTCCCTCCCTCCGACGGAGCCCCCACTACACAGTAACAGGTGTGGGAAGCTGTGACTATTTCCCACCCACCCGGCTCTGCTTTCTCCCCTTAAAATAGCCTCCTCGCCCCCCGACAGAGTCGCACTTTGCCTCGCGCCCCAGTCGAAAGACGAGGCGTCTGGCGGCGTCATCTCGAGAACCAAAAATAGGTCGGGGCTGGGGAGCCGGTTTCTGTTTCGGGCGGAAGGCGTGTCCTTCTTTTCTAAGAATCGGGGGTGCAGCGTCGTCCTCGTGCCGCGAGTTTCCTCCTTGCAAACCACGGTCGCTCCTCAGAGCAATTGCAGGTGCAGAGAGGTAAGGGCACCACCCTCTTAGGGGCGTCTGCCAGCATTTCCTGACGTTTGGGGGAATCCTGATGTTCTCCAGCGACTCTTCGGCAAACAGGACGTGGCATGCGCGTCCGGGAAGATCATCCGCTCCCGTGAGGAACAGCCACGGGCTGTGGGGGAAGCGTGAGAAAACCCGGCTCCAGAGTCGGGGCACCCTCGCCGCTCCCCGAGGCGGTGTGGCAAGTGGACGCACGTTGTCCGCTGCCGACGGATGGAGGGTTTCGCACCAGAAGATGGCGTTGTGCATGGGGACGGGGCATCCTTCAGGAGGCTGTGGGGAGCCGAAGAGCCAGGCGGGCCGGCCGTTCAGCCGCACAAGTGCACGCCGTGTCCTCGCCGAGATGACCTACCGGGGGATTGGGCTGAGCCTGGGTGCTCTCTGGCTCCCACGGCTCCTCGGGTTTTCTCATTGGACACGGGAGGGTCCCACACTCCCCAGAGCCTGTCTCACAGGTAGATGGGAATTTCTTCCATGCAGAATCCTTTCAACGAATCCATTCAGTGGATGGCTGTGTGTGTAGAAACTCTGACAGAGAACACACCCGGGAAACCTCAGGATGAGTTGGATAAGATATTTATTCAAGACTTATTTGCTTTGGCCTGGACAGTGTCGCTCAATGGTTGAGCATCGACCGAAGAACCAGAGATTACAGTTTGATTCCCGGTCAGGGCACATGCCCCCGGGAGGTGGGCTCAATCCCCCGTTGAGGGGCGTGCAGGAGGCCGCCGATCTGTGATTCTCTCTCATCACGGATGTTTCTCGGATGTTTCTGTCTCTCTCTCCTTCCCAGTTCCTCTCTGAAATCCATAAAAATCTATTTTTGGAAAAGACACTAGAGGCCCAGTGCACGAAATTCGTGCACAGGGGTGGATGTCCCTCAGCCCAGCCTGCACGCTCTCCTCCAATCTGGGACCCCTCGAGGGATGTTCGACTGCCTGTTTAGGTCCAATGCAAGTAGGATCGGGCTTAAATGGGCAATCGGACATCCCTCTCACAATCCAGGGCTGCTGGCTCCCAACTGCTCACCTGCCTGCCTTCCTGACTGCCCCTAATCGCTTCTGCCTGCCAGCCTGATCACCCCTTAACCACTCCCCTGCCAATCAGTTTGCTCCTAACTGCCCTACTCTGAAGGCCTGGTTCCCCCTAACTGCCCTCCCCTGCAGCCCTGGGTCTCCCCCAACTGCCCTTCTCTGCAGGCTTGATTGCCCCCAACTCCCCTCCCCTGCAGGCCTGTTCACCCCTAACTGCCCTCCCCTGCAGGCCTGTTCACCCCTAACTGCCCTCCCCTGCAGGCCTGTTCACCCCTAACTGCCCTCCCCTGCAGGCCTGGGGAGGACCGGGAAAGATGTAGCAGCCGACGAAGAGAGGGGAAGGATGCCCTCAGCGTGGACAAACTAGGCAGGAAGAAGGCCGGGGTGGGCAGAGGGGGATTCTGGGAAAGATCAAGTGTGTCTCCGTGGGAAGGACTTTACCGCCTCTCTCTTCCCCGAAACCTTTTTCCACTCCAGGCTTATTTTTATTTTGTGTTTTTTTTTTTTCCAAGTACTAAATGCAACTCTGACCAGAATAGCCTTTTTCTCAGCAAAAACAGCAGATGGTTTCTTTAGGCCGTGGCTGCGCAGAGCGTATTTTAAGCCCCTCGGGTGACTCAGTAAGAAGTCAGGCCCCGGGTGGGGTCCCATTCGACTACGGAGAGGGAAAGGCTGACAGGCGGCTGAGGGTCGGTGCCCAGGGTGTGCCAGGCGTGGGGCTTGGCGGTGCCCAGGGTACGTCATGCATGAGGCTTGGCAGCCTGTGTTCCCAGTGGACTTACTTTTCACACGCATGATCCGTGTCATCGGCTGAATGTTTGCACCCCCCCGCCCCACCCTGATTCCCGTGTTGCAGCCCCCGCCCCCAGTGAGGAGGTCAGAGGTCGGGCCTTTGGGAGTTACTCGGTCGGGCCCTGAAGGGTTGGTGCTGACTCAGGGGGAAGGAAGCCAGCTCTGGGCCACGGGACACCCCGCGCGGATGAAGGTGTCCGTGCAGCAGGAGAGTCCACCAAGAACCGAGTCCCAGCACCCTGGTCTCGGATTCCAGCTCCAGAGCCGGGAGCAGGAGGAAATGGTGCCGTGGACGCCGCCATCGGCGGTACTTTTCATAACGGCTCAAACTACCGTCATTGCGAGCGAGAACTGTGGGAAAAGACCGCGCTGGGCCAGAATGCCCGCTGTGTGCCCTGGGCAAGTGCCTGTGCAAGCATTCAGCCCTCAACCTCCTCATCTGCACAATGGGCACAATCAAGATACTCCGCTGGCCAGGGGCAGCGCTTACACAGGAGAATGGACCTGGCGGTTGCGGAAATAACTGGCCTGGGAATCCCTGCTCCGTCGGCGGCAGTGGCGGGCAGAGAAGGTGGTGATTGGCGTCTGAGGACACCGGATTTGGGCGGCCCTTCCTGATGCTAAGCCAGCAGCCTGCCTTCCGTTCTGTTCGTGAAACGCTGCTGAGCCGGCCTGGGGCTCGGGTCCGAGTCTCTGCCCTCTGGGGCTTACCGTCTCTGTGGAGTGACAGGCAGGGCCCCGTTTCAGCCAAAAGACTGACAATAGAGGCGAACCAAGGAGCAGGTGGATGGCGGGCTTCCTGGAAGAGGCGATTCCTCTGTACGTTCCATGTCCTCCTCACGCAAAACCCTCTCAGACTTTCTCCGAGGAAAATAAGGGAAACGCAGGCTGCCTCTGTGTTTCAGCAAATTGCCCTGCAGGCACCAGACTGGGTCAGCCTTTTGATAAATACGGTTTCACGGAAAGGTCCCCACGTCACGCGATGGCGGGCTTTACATTCTCCTGTCGCTTGCGCACTTGCAGCCAGCTTCCTGCAAACCTGTTTCGCGCTGACAGATACCCCGGTCTTTCCGACCGTGGAGACAGAGCGTTTCTGAAACGGGGCGACTGGGGAAAGGAGCAAGATCAGGCTCGCCCGGCCGTCCCCCTCCCCGGCTCCTCGGCTGACCACGCAAGGGGGCTGGTGGCCACGCCGGTCAGCAGGCCGTTGGGCAGAGGCCCAGGGGTGCTCAGCGGATGTCCACTGGCCACGAACCTGGGGAACTGTTTTTTGTCTTTGCCAGCGTCCCTCCCTTATGTCATATTTAGACCTAGGCCAGCGGGGTTCCGGATTGTTTTACTGGATCTGGTGTGGCTCTGCTTTCCTCTCTGGCCGCACCATTCAGGCCGGGGTTTCTCTCTCCCGCCCCTCTTTCCTCGCAGATGTGGGAGGAGGCCATCACCCTGGGCAAGGAGCTGGCCGAACAGTACGAAAATGAAATGTTCGATTACGAGCAGCTCAGCAAACTGCTGGTAGGTCCCTTCTCCTTTCTGCTTAAAGGACCCCAGTCCCCCTGAACGTAGTCTCCTGGCATTTCTCTCCCCCTTTCCATGTTGGGGTTCTCCTGTGGCCTCTGGCAGCGTCCCCCCTGGTTTCCTGTGCCCAGCATCCAGCCTCCACTGAGCTGCTGGCTGCCCCTGACCCCCGGGTACCAAGATCCCGGGCTCCCGTGGAGGGTTCACCTGCGCACAGGGCTGACCACGGGCCCGCAGGAGCCCCGGCCGGGCGGGTGGAGAGAGGCCCAGACCCTTCTCTTCCACCGAAGCTGGCGGTTCTCCCTCGTCACCCACTGGGTGATGTGGGGGGGTCTGTCTCTATTTTAGAGCCGAATTCTGCCCTTGTAAATTCTTTAACGTGTCCCAGTATCGGATCAACGCTATTTTTTTTTTATATATTTTATTGATTTTTTTTTTTATAGAGAGAAGGGAGAGGGATAGAGAGTCAGAAACATCAATGAGAGAGAGAGACATCGATCAGCCGCCTCCTGCACACCCCCCACTGGGGATGTGCCCGCCACCAAGACATACGCCCTTGACCAGAATCGAACCTGGGACCCTTCATTCAGCCCGCAGGCCGACGCTCCATCCATTGAGCCAAACCGATTCCAGCTCAATGCTATTTCTAAAATACTACCCGGCCGGCATGTTCAGTGGTTGAGCATCAACCTCTGAGCCAGGAGGTCCGGGTTGGATTCCCGGTCGGGGCACCTGCCCGGGTTGCGAGCTCGACCCCCCGTGCGGCAGCCCATCCATGATTCTCTCCCGTCGCGGATGTCCATCTCTCTCCCTTCTCGCTTCCTCTCTGAGATAAAAGTACAGTCATACCTCGAGATACGAGTGCCTAACATACGAGGTTTTTGAGAGATGAGCCGTCGAGCGAGCGATTTTTGCTTTGAAATACGAGCAACAGTTGAGATAGGAGTCATCGCGCGGATCGGCCGGCTGCACACGACCCACCCGTTTACCGCGACTCGAGCGTCTCATAGTTTCCCACCCCTCAAGGTTACGGAACGAATTAAACTCGTATCTCGAGGTACCACTGTATATGTGTATTTTTTAACAATGCTAAAGACCAGCCGTTTAGGCAAAAGGCAAACACCTGTTCTGTGGAGAACAGCTGAGTCGCCGCAGGTGGCCGAAGGTGGGGTTTGGGTCAGGTTCCCGGGGGCTGCAGAGGGTCAGTGAGAGACGCCATCAGCCCACGGGCCGGCTGCTGAGCTCCACTCGGAGGTGGCTTCAGGCCCCTCCCCACCCTCCAGGCACTGCCCTGCCCCGAGGAGCCCGCCAGGGGGGCATCTGGAACAGACAGACCCCCACACGATCCATTGAGACCCGAACTGTCCTGTCCACTTCCTTTCAGAAAAAGCAAGCCCAGTTTTACGAAAACATCGTCAAGGTGATCAGGCCCAAGCCGGACTACTTCGCCGTCGGCTACTACGGACAGGGGTTTCCCACGTTCCTGCGGGTGAGTGTGTCGCCACGGTGCTCGGGGACCCGGAGCCCTGCCCACGTGGAGGGAGGGAAGGAGGGAGGGCGTGGGCTGGGCCCCCGAGGGTCAGCGTCCGCCCGGGCGTCCCCACCGGAAGGACACGGGCCGAGTGTGCGTGGCAGTCACCCTGCGGGGCCGTGGCCATGTGTTTGCCCCCCTCACAGTCACCTGCCGGGGCACCTGACAGTGACATCAGCCGTTGTTATAGAAACCGGGCGGCTGTAGGGCTGCGGAAGGCGGGGCTGGGCGGCTGCCTCCGGAACCGCCGTTTTCTTGGGGAATTTATCTCATTTTGGTGACCCGATCCACACGTGTGTTCCTCGCGAGGAACGGCCCGCGTTAGCGGGACCTGTCCCTCCGTGTTTTCAGGGGTGAAGGGCCGATTCCAAAGGCAGAGTAAGGGGCATTGCTAGCACCTGTTGCCAGGGTTTGTACCCAGAACAAACGCACCACTTTTCCGGTTCGAGCTGTGATGTGTTTTTATTATCAAGCCTTCCTTCTGGTGTGAGGCCGGTGAGTCCCTGCTCGCTTGATAGGACTGTTTGTTACACAGTAAGTCTGCCGGGACTTCTTTTTTAATATATTTTACTGATTTTTTTACGGAGAGGAAGAGAAAGGGATAGAGAGTTAGAAACATCGATGAGAGAGAGACATCGATCAGCTGCCTGCTGCACGCCCCCTACTGGGAATGTGCCCTCAACCAAGGTACATGCCCTTGACCGGAATCGAACCTGGGACCTTTTGGTCCGCATGCCGACGCTCTATCCACTGAGCCAAACCGGTTTTGGCCTGTTGGGGCTCCTGAAGTGTGTGGCTCTCTCCCGCCTTCCCCGGTGTCCACGCGCACATTTCCGTTCCCCACGGAGACTGCAGGTTCCGTGGTTCCTGCGTGACATTTTGCTTTTAGAGAGCGAGCGTTTTCCGTCTGCAGCGGGCACTGGACGGCAGGCCTCAGAGGGAGTGGGTAAAGTGTTCGATTCGTAGCCTGCTCCTCCTTTAATCACGCACCGGAGCAGAGGGGACGTTGCGCCTGGCGAAGGAGAGAAAGCACACGCCGGGCGGTCTCTCTCTAATTTTTGGGAACTCGCTAGTTTGACCCGTCGTAGGGTGCCCCAGGGCCGAGCCTCTGAGAGCTCCATGGAAAACCGTGCATGCGGTGGGCGGCTGCCCGCGGTCCGCCGCCTGTCTCTCCCCTCTCCTCCTCCTCCTGGCATCTGTCCAGGGTCATGGCCGATGGCAGGGCTGGTGTGGGATCAGCCAGCCGGGAGCCCCTTGCCCAGAGCCCGGGCCGAAGCAGCGGGAGATGCCCCCGTGACTGAGGCCCAGCCCTCCGCTGCCTTGGCTGGCGCAGTCTCTGCTGGGTGCACGGCTCTGAGATGGGGCGGGTGGGAGGGGTGGGGGGAGGCAGCAGGCAGCAGTGGGGTGCCGTGCAGGGCCCAGGGGTGGCCTCACACTGCCTGCCCGCTGCCACCTTCGGGTGACTGTCACTCAGCCGGGGAGGCACCGAGACCTGGTACATCTTGGAGCAGGACCTTCCTTACAGAGACACTGACAGGGCCGCTGTGTCACCCGCAGGCAGAGGGGACCCAACAAGGCAGCCAGTGTAAGGCAGGACGCAGACCTGCTTACAAGGTCACTCAGACCTGCTTAAACGCCCCAAGGTCATGCAGACCTGCTTACACCCCCCAAGGTCACTCAGACCTGCTTACAACCCCCCAAGGTCACTCAGACCTGCTTACAACCCCCCAAGGTCACTCAGACCTGATTTCACCCCCCCCCAAGGTCACTCAGACCTGCTTACAACTCCCCCAAGGTCACTCAGACCTACTTACACCCCCCAAAGTCACTCAGACCTGCTTACACCACCTCCCAAGGTCACTCAGACCTGCTTACACTCCCCAAGGTCACTCAGACGTGCTTAACACCCCTCCAAGGTCATGCAGACCTATTTATACCCCTAAGGTCATGCAGATCTATTTGCACTCCCCAAAGGTCACTCAGACCTGCTTACACCTCCCCAAGCCACTCAGACCTGCTGACATCCCCCAAGGTCACTCAAACCTGCTTACACCCACCAAGGTCACCAGAATACACTGGTGTTTCACTTTTTCACCTCTTTGCCCCGCCCTACTGGTGTGTGTGGCACCGTGACCCACTGGTTCTGGCGCTGGGTTTCCGTTCCGGCTGCGTCACGCCCCCGGAGGGTGTGCGCTTGGTTTTCATGGTTCTGTAAACTGGTGGTTCCTGTGACACCGCAGCACACGCCCCCAGTTCAGTGGCCCGTGTGTGGCACTGAGGACACGGCTTAACTCACGTGGCCCTTGCTCTGAACTCTGCTGAGTCAGACTGTGCAATTACACGGCCAGTGCCTTTCTCTGCCTTTTTTCTTCTTCTTAACACTGTTATTGATGTCGGGGAGGAAGGGAGAGGGAGAGGGAGATGGAAATATCAATGACGAGAATCCCTGATCTGCTGCCTCCTGCACGCCCCCCACGGGGGATGGAGCCTGCCACCTGGGCCTGCGTCCTGACCGGGAATCGAACCATGACCTCCCGGTTCCTAGGTCAGCCACTGAGCCACGAGGGCTGGGGCAGAGCCTTTTCCTTTAAACGAGACGGGTAGGACCCTCGTGGGTGAACTTGCCCCCCCAAACCCCTCTCCCTTCGTGACTACCATCGTCTGCAGGGCAAGGTCTTCATCTACCGGGGGAAGGAGTACGAGCGGCGGGAGGACTTCGAGGCCCGGCTGCTGACGCAGTTCCCCAACGCCGAGAAGATGAAGACCACGTCCCCGCCCAGCGAGGAGATCAAAGGCTCCCCCGGCCAGTGTATCCTCCTCCGCGCCCGGGCCCGGGCCCTCGCCAGGCCCGTGGGGGTGTGGGGGGTGGGGGATCGGAAGGCTGAGGTCCCGGGGCTGCCTCCCGGGACGGTGATCCTTGACCTCGTCGCCCCCAGACATTCAGTGCTTCACGGTGAAGCCCAAGCTGGACCTGCCGCCGCGATTCCACAGGCCGGTGTCGGAGCAGATCCTGAGGTGAGCACCGCGGCCCGGCCCGGACCAGGCGGGAGGCCGTCCCTCCAGCTCTCCGCGGTCGTTTTACCGGGAACGGCGGGCGGGGCGTGGCCTGGGCCACGGGGAGCAGATGACTTTCGGCACCGAGAAGGAAGTGGGGTGCAGTGCGCTGCAGGAAGTCCCCCTGACCCATGAACAGCGCCTGGGTTCGGGGCACCACCAGCTCCCGCGGTCCAGAAGCCGTGGTGTGACTGCTGACGACCCCAAAACTTACTTGTCGCTCGGCCTCGGGGGGCACTGGGGCCAGGACCCCCACCCCGCTCAGGTCCCCTCTCTACAGCGGCGTAGCCCCGTGCGCACAGTCAGCCCTCGGCATCATGGACTCCCCACCATCGGGGGTGGGAAATGGTCACGTGATTATGGAATAGCACCCACGTTCAGTGAGCCGGTGCGGGTCACACCCGTGTTGCGGGAGGATCAGCAGTAAAGGAAGTGGAGGGAGACGCCGGCACCCAAGGCCGGGGGGAGGGTGCCAGAGGTTAGAGGTCGGCAGGCCAGGGAAACGGCAGGCTGGGGGAGGGGGTCACCTGGTCTGCGGATGGCCCACCACCGAGCAGAGGATTCTGGGAAGTTTGCAGCGTGCCTCCCGCGCCCGGGTGCGGCCCGCATGTTTGCGTTCGGGGGGGCAGGAAGGGGGAGTCCCAGGCTCGCTCCCTGGAGGGAGAGCCGCCCACGGCAAAGACGAGAGAGAGATCTGGCGCCTCTCCACCGCGCGGTGCCTGGCTCAGCGATGCTCTGGACAGACACAGCCACTTCTGACATTGCTTTGATGTTAGGAATGTTCGTGTCTGTTTGATCCACACGTTCCGGTGAAAAACAAAACAACAACGCATTTGATGGCTCAGGATCGGCTTCCCTCGTAGCCTGCAGTCGGGTGGGCTCATGCCCATATCCTGAGCCCTGTGTCAGCAATAATGATGAATCCACGGGGATTCTAATGGGCGCACGGCAGCATCCACAGGGCGTGCGTTCTAAGGTGCGCGACATGTTCTCCGAGCGAGAAAGCACAGAGCGAGGCGTAGTGTACGCTCAGCTGTTGCCCTCCGGCGTGGGGAGCCCACCAGCCAGGGTGAGGGGGGCGCATGGTCCCGTCCTCGCCGCTCTTGGTGGTTGCAGATCTGCCGCGTGTGGATCTGAAACTACGAACAGTGGCACCTCGAGATACGAGTGCCCTAACATACAAGATTTTTGAGATACAAGCGATTGTTGCTTTGAAATACGAGCAACAGTTGAGATAGGAGTCATCGCTCGGATCGGCCAGCTGCACTCGACCCACCGGTTTACCGCGACGCGAGCGTCTCCTAGTTTCCCACGCCTCAAGGTGACGGAACGAATTAAACTCGTATCTCGAGGTACCACTGTACTAGCAAAGCAGCAGAGACCTGCTTAAGCATCGTGAAGGTGTAGTTTTTTATTTTTAAAATGAGAAGCAGTAAGTAGAATTATTCTGAGGAGCTCGGTGTTAAAAGACTAATAAGCCACACAGACCCATCACGGACTGAAAGCTTCCGGAACAGGCACCACGCGTGGAGATGGGCCCTCCCTCCTTGGAGTCACCTTCCCGCCCGCGTCTCTGTCCCTGCATCTGGCCTCCCTGAGGGTTTGGGGACGGGAGGAGGCGGCTCCCGCTCATTTTTCCAGCTGCCAACGGCTGGTCCACGCTGCGGGGAGAGGCAGGCGTCACGAGCGCCTGCGTCAGGGTCAGGGTCAGGGTCAAGGTCAGGGGTACTTTAAGGAGCGGGGACCTGTGGGGAGGCAAGGCCTCGCCCCGCAAAGAAAATCAGCTGCTCGGGGGTAAACGCCTGGTGGCTCCTCTCCGCAGTTTTTACCGCGTGAACGAGGTCCAGCGATTCGAGTATTCCCGGCCGATCCGCAAGGGAGAGAAGAACCCGGACAACGAATTTGCGGTAAACACCCCAAACACACACACAGACACACTCACAGACACAGATACACACACTCACACACACAGACACACGCACACTCACACAGACACTCACACAGACACATAAACACACACACACTCACAAACACACTCACACACACATAGACACACACATACTCAGGCATACACACTCACAGACATACACTCACACATAAATACACACACAAATAGACACACATACACACATACACTCACAGACACACAGAGACACATACACTCACACACACGCTCACACACTCACACACACACACATAGACACAAACATACACTCACAGACACACAGAGACACATACACTCACACACACAGATACGCACATACTCACAGAGACACACACACATAGACACACACAGAGACGCACAAGCGCAGACACCCACACTCATAGCATACACAGATACACACAGAGACACATATACTCATAGACACATACACACACACTCATACATACACACACCCCCACCCCACAGACTCCTTCCACCCCCTCCAAACGACCTGTGGACCCTGCGGCCTCCAGGCCCCGCATGCAGACACTAGCCCAGCGCCCCTCGCACGCAGTGAGACGATGGCATCTCACAGACCGCGTCCCAGGCCCCGGAGGCTGTGGCAGCGATGGCACCGTGAGCTCACGGCACACACCTGCCTCCTCCCGGGCGTGTCCGCGTCGCCTCCCTCCGGACCCACCTGGGTCCCGGCACAGGTGCCTCCGTGTGCCTGTGCCTATACCAGTGTCACCGTACAAAGACTCAGCCGCTCCGTGTGCGCACCCGCCCTGGTGAAGGTGACAGCGAGGGAGATGGGGTGAAGGAGTTACATGGATCAGCTTGAAACGGTGCCCTCCCTAGCCCGGCAGCCGGTCACAAAGGGTGTAGATGCTGGAACGGTGTTTTCACTGAAACTATGCACACGTTTCAATGCTTAGCACACGCATTCGTGAGCGTGTCTGAGCAGCGGGTGATGCTTCTCCCTCTGTCCCCGGGTCTTCACTTTAGAAGATAAACGTGAATGTGCGCTGGTTGTGGGCATTCTAAAGCTTCCCGCGCCGGTTAGTTATCATGTGAGGGGTCACCCCAGTGACGCCCCCTGGTCCTCACTCACGTGCCTTTGACTTTCCCTACCTGACGGCTCAGTAAGGCTGGGGCCTCCCTCACGGCGGACTTTCCCCAAACCTGTTTGCTCCGAGGGGAGCCCCCCGCCCCCCGTTTTCCCGAGCGCCCTCTCTCCCAGGGGGACCCCGTCCTGGGACGTCCCGCTGGGGCAGCAGCCGCTGAGCTGCTGACCCCGCCCCCCGGGCCTGTGCTCCCCCCGCAGAACATGTGGATCGAGAGGACCGTCTACACCACTGCCTACAAGTTGCCCGGCATCCTCAGGTGGTTCGAGGTCAAGTCTGTGTTCATGGTGAGGACACGCCGGGAGGAAGACCGGGGCCCTCGCGCATGCTTTCCCACGTGTGCCCTGTGGTCACTGCCCAGGGCACACATGCTGCTCCCAGACCAGACAGACTGAACCTGACATCACACTCACCCCCCCTCCACCCTTCCCCCCATGCTCCCCAGAGCCCTGGTCTCTTCCTCCTGGGACATCCTATAGTGAGGTGTGAGCACGGCCAGTAGAGAGGATGGGGCACGGGGACTGAGCTTCCTGCCTCCCACAGGCCGTGAGCCAGGCCTCCCTGGGGCGGCGACACCCCTTCACTTGGCTAAATGGGGAGCTTGGACCGGGGCCATCTGCAGAGGTTTCCCCAGCTCCTTCCTGAGGGCCCCGTCGCCATGTGCATGACAAACACCTCGATTAATAGCAATCGCTCCCTTCCTCCTCCCTGGCCCTTTAAAGAAAGAAATGTTCTTTTATTAACTTCAGAGAGAGGGAGAGAGAAAGAAATGTCAGTGGTGAGAGAGCATCTCGCACCGGCTGCCTCCTACACGCCCCCTCCTGGGGATGGAGCACGTGCCCTGACCAGGAATCGAACCAGTGCCCTCCTGGTGCATGGGATGGGGCTCACCCATTGAGCCACCCCGGCTGGCACCTCCCCTGCGCTTTTTTTTTTTTAAATACATTTCACTGATTTCCACAGAGAGGAAGGGAGAGGGACAGAGAGCTAGAAAGATTAATGAGAGAGAGACATCGATCAGCCGCCTCCTGCACGCGCTCCACTGGGTATGTGCGTGCAACCAGGATACATGCCCTTGAACGGAGTCGAACCTGGGACCCTTCAGCCTGCAGGCCGATGCTCTGTCCACTGAACCACCCCGGCCGGCCCCTCCCCAGCGCTCTTTAAAGAAACAAAGGCTCGCATCGCATGAGCCAAACCCCTGTGTGGCCTGCGGAGAGCCGTGGGGTGGAAAGGACCACGGGAGGAGGAAGCCTGTCCTCGGTCGGAAATGCAGCCCCCCGAGGGGGAGGGGATGGGGGTGGGGAGAGGATCCCAGGACCCGGAGGGCGGCTGGGCCAGTGGTGGGCGTGGAGGCAGCTGCTGACACCTGTGTGGTCCCCTCCTCCCCCCTCCCGCCCCCGCAGGTGGAGATCAGCCCCCTGGAGAACGCCATCGAGACCATGCAGCTGACCAACGACAAGCTGGACGGCATGGTGCAGCAGCACCTGGAGGACCCCAGCCTGCCCATCAACCCGCTCTCCATGCTGCTCAACGGCATCGTGGACCCGGCCGTCATGGGCGGCTTCGCCAACTACGAAAAGGCAGGTGCCCGCCGCCGCCTGCCCGCCACCCGCCCCGGCCTCTGAGCGGCAGCCGCCGGGAGCCAGGCCAGGCCAGGGGACCCAGTAGTCCCCACTGGCTGGAGACGGTCCAGGGCCCCCCCACGGCCAGGCCTGGGGGCAGGGCTTGGTCCCCCGGGTCGGCTCTAAGAGTGACCCCTGTGGTTTCATGAGCCTGGGGGGGTCACTGGACGGACAGCCGTGGGGTCTGGCCTGTGTGTTGGCACCACAGCGCCCTGTCCTTGTCAGCCCGGTGGGCAGCGTGGCCCTGGCCATGCGTTGCTCCCCGCCTGTGGCCGCTCTGACACAAGGGCCGAGCTGAGCCCTGGTCCAGACAAGCAAAAAGCAGAGGCCGAGGGTCACTGCCCCAGCGGGCCCCACGGGACCCGGGCAGGGCTCAGGGTGGGGTGACCGGCCTGTACGCCTCTGGGCAGCTGCCACCCAGCAGACCGAGCCACTCACCTGAGTCCCCCGGTCGCCTGTGGCTCTGCTGGGCTCCCAGGCCTGGGGTGCCGTCCCGAATGCCCCTCCTGGCTGCCCGTTCGCTCCAGGGATTGACTGGACTGGACTCTAAGCCCTGGGTTCTAGTAAAGGAGGGTCCTGGGGGGGTTGGCGGGGGGTCCATCCAGGAAAGTGCGCTCCCTGGTGGCAGGAGTGTGAGTCTGTCTGACCCACAGCTCTGTCCCCCGGGGGCCTGGCGCACAGTAGGTGCGCAGAGCGCCTGCTGGGTGCCGGGGGTTACTGAGCGGCCCCTGCCTGCCCCTCCAGGCCTTCTTCACGGAGCGGTACCTGCAGGAGCACCCCGAGGCGCACGAGAAGATCGAGAAGCTCAAGGACCTGATCGCGTGGCAGGTGAGCGTGGGAACGCAGCCTCGCGGGGGGTGCCGGCGGTGCGGGGAGGGCGGGGAGGGGAGGAGGTATCACATCTG
>PVJN01031190.1:0-25650 GCA_004026805.1 Lasiurus borealis
GACTGAAGGGTCCCGGGTTCGATTCTGGTCAAAGGCATGTGCCCGGGTTGTGGGCTCTATCCCCAGCAAGGGGGCGTGCAGGAGGCAGTCAATCCATGATTTTCTCTCATCATTGATGTTTCTCTCTCTCTCTCCTCTCCCTTCCTCTCTGAAATCAATAAAAAAAATAAATTAAAATTAAAATTAAAAATGAAACAATAATGTAAGGATGCTCTGTGGGCCAAAAGGAGTCTGTTTAAGGAAAGCGTTTCGCTTACCCCTCGCTTCCCCCAACTGACATGGACACACGCCTCTCGCCCTGAGCAATTCTCTCAGACTTTAAAGCGCACGTAATTTCTTCCCACTTCTCGTTATCTTCAAAATATGTTTTCATTGATTTCAGAGAGGATGGAGGAGGAATAGAGATATAGAAACATCAGTGATGAGAGAGAATCATGGATCAGCTGCCTCCTGCACACCCCACACTGGGGATCGAGCCTGCAACCCAGTCATGTGCTCTGACCGGGAATCGAACCGCAACCTGCTAGTTCATGGGTCAACACTCAACCACCGAGCCACGCTGGCCAGGGTCCTCCTCATCAACTGGACAGAGAGACGGGCTGACCACTCTGAGAACTGGTGACGGGGCAGGTCTTTACACCACGTAGCTGCCCGTTCAGACACTCCGCGGCACTCACACGCCAGCAAGCCGAGGGCGTGAACGCGGATCGCCTGGCCACGCACACACACTCCGTGTTGAGTAGTTTTGGGGTGTCCCAGAAGGCCTCCAAGCTCCTGTCCAAATCGACACCGTAGACCAGTGGTTCTCAACCTTCCTAAGCCACGACCCTTTAATACAGTTGCTCATGTTGTGGTGACCCCCAACCATAGAATGATTTCCGTTGCTACTTCATCGCTGTAATCTTGCTACTGTTATGAACTGTAATGTAAATACCTGATAGGCAGGATGTATCTTCATTGCTACAAATTGAACATCATTAAAGCATAGGGATTAATCACAAAAACAATATGTAATTATATATTGTGAAATGTTTATTTCTAATAACAAATAAATGAAATGTTGTCTTGAATCGTGGTGTAGCATGGGCAACAGTCTTCCTATGACAACAGTAAACTACGTTGCCACATTTTGCTACACCGAGGAGCGGTGTGTGGGTTCTTAAGACCATGGGAAATAGGTGTTTTCCACTGGTCTTAGGCGACCCTTGTGAAAGGGTCGTTCCACCCCAAAGGGGTCGCGACCCACAGGTTGAGAACCGCTGCTGTAGACCTTCCTCAGGCCCTTTTCTGGGTTGTCCATGACCTTGAACCCACTGAGCTAAACCCACAGGCCCCAGGGTGGCCCCAGAGAGGTGAGTGGCCGTTTCTTCAGCACTAACGTTGGGGGGAGGATGCGTTTTCGGGGTCAGGTGTGTCTGTCTGTCGTTGATGAAGGTGAGCCTCCGGGTTCCAGAAGAAAAGGAGGGAAGACAACATAAAGGAGCAGAGGGCTGGCTCCCTCACACACCGGCAGCAGCCAGCCAGCCCCCCGAGGTCCCCTCCCCTCCTCTCACCCCGGAGGGGCTCTCGGCACAGACGCGCCTGCCTTTTCCAGATTGGAGCTCCGTAACAAGCAGCTATTTTTGCTAATCTCTTGGATTCGTCTTGCAAACTGCCGGGGCAACAGCGCCTTAAAATGGAAATGTCTCTGCCTTGGAACTCGCCGTGGAAAACAGCCACGGTCCGTTTTAAAGAAATAGAACGCCACCGCCGAACAGCCCAAACGGCCTACCTCCCACGGGTCCGGCTGCGGACAAAGGACCCCCAAGCGAGCAGCCAGGCCCGGGCCAGGCCCCGGGAGACACCGGAGTGGACGGTCCTCCCGGAAGGATGAGCCCTGGGTGGAGGGACATACCCGCTCCCCGCTCCCTCCGCGGGCTCTGGTTCGAGGGCCGAATGCTGGGGCAGGGCACCTTGAGCAGAGGGACCGAGAGCAACAGCCAGCGAGGGGAGCACAGCAAGCCAGCCGCCTCTGCTCAGCCGAGGAACACCCACCAGCAGGCCCCACGGGAGAAGCCCCCTGTGAGTCATCTGTGTGGATCAGGGTTTAATTCCCAGAGTATGAGGAGCACCAACAACAGACGACAAACAAAGCGTCTGATTGAACAGGGGAAGATGCTGAAACCGGTGTTGCTCAGTGGATAGAGCGTCAGCCTAAGGACTCAAGGGTTCCAGGTTCCATTCTGGTCAAGGGCATGTACCTTGGTGGCAGGCACATCCCCAGTAGGGGGCGTGCAGGAGGCAGCTGATCGATGTCTCTCTCCCATCGATGTTTCTAGCTCTCGCTCTCTCTCCCTTCCTCTCTGTAAAAAAAATCACACCCACCAGCAGCAAGCCCAGTACGTGTGGTCCCCCCGGTTTGTCATCTCGAGTTCCTGGGGTGAGCTGACATTGGAGCTTACAACGAATGACCTCAAGCAGCAAAGCACACTCTGCCTTCGGTGTCTGGTTCTGTGTGTTTTCATTCGGTTCGTTTTAAGCAATTGGGACCGGTGATAAGGGTCTCTCCTGAGCAGAGAGAGGAGGAGGGAACGGCCCCGGGCAGTGTTCAGGGCGGTGCTCAGACAAGGCAGTAAAGGGACTGGTCGGGCACAAAGCCAGGCCGGACTTTTTATTGTTTATTTTTTTATTGTTTGTATTGATGAGAGAGAGAGAGAGAGAGAGAAACATCAATGAGAGAGGATCTTTGACCGGCTGCCTCCTGCACACCCCCAACATGGGATCGAGCCAGCCAACCGGGCATGTGCTCTGACCGGAAACAGTCCAGTGGTGACCTCGTGGTGCCCGGGATGACTATCAACCAACCGAGCCTCACCAGCTGGGCGGGCCAGAAAGCGGTCTGTCCGGTGTGTAAGGCAGAGGCCGAGCGGCTGGATTCACCGGAGGCTGGGGGTTCCACCTTGTGAGCTGGAGAGACAAGGGGCCAAGGGTACTTGGGGTCTCTGACGGGTCTCTGACGGGTCTCACCAGGAACTGCTGGCTCTCAAACATGTGCCTCGTGAACATCGGCCCCTGGCACAGGCCTGACCGGCACCAGCCGCTCAGCACACCTCAGCGGCCAGTGTGCGGGGCTGAGGGCGGCTGCTGAGGCCGCCTCCTCCGTGTGTGAGCGGATGTGCAGCGACGAGTGTCCGGAGCCTCCTCCCCCGCCCCCGGGGACAGCGCGGCTCTGGCGGGCGGTCTCGCCTTAAGGCTGGTGGGGTGTCTCTTTCCTCCCTGACCTGTGGCTTCTCAGCATCCACTCCTGTCTGGCCCCCCTGTGTATCCCCACAGGCAGGCCTCGGCCACGAGATGGAGACTCGATTCCTTTTTTTTTATATATATATTTTTATTGGTTTCAGAGAGGAAGCGGGGCAAGAGAGGGAGAGAAACATCCATGAGGAGGGAGAATCATGGATCGGCTGCCTCCTCCACGTCCCACACTGGGGATCGAGCCCGAAACCCGGGCCTGAGCCCTGATCGGGAATCCAACCGTGCCCTCCTGGTTCAGAGGTCGATGCTCAACCCCGGAGCCAGACACTTGACTGGGCCAGACACTTGACTCTTTACTGCGGATCCTGGAAAACCCACACGTCTCTGCGAGGCGTCGAGCTGCCTGCTCGGTCCGCTGCACCATCGATGGATCGATCGATAGATCGATCGCAGTCACAGGTTGGGTCTGGGAGCCCAGTCCTGCTGTCTGCCTGATCACTGGAAGGTACGAGGCCATTTCCCTGATGAGACCACCTCGCCTCCCGTTTCTATGGGCCCCGGGAACCCAGGCAGAGGCGGGTGGGGAGGGAGTGGTAGGGGGGCATAGGCACTCAATTAGCCCATGTTTCCCCGGTCACCCCCCAAACCTAGCCAGTCTCCCCGCCCCGGCCGCCCCGTTTGGAGGAGCGCGCTGCTGTTTTCAGGCCGAAGAAGCGATCGTCCATCAGCGCACCGACATTCCCTGCGAAAGAGGACCGACGACGAGGCACATCCTCCCGCCGGCAGCTGGCAGGAAACGCTCCTTCCTGCCCGTGGCTGTGGGATCCATGATGTCACACGGGGATCGGTTCCAAATCCTATTTCTGGAGGCGACGAGGGGGAAGGCCAAGTCCCGCCTCCAGCTGGAAGGACCTCAAGGGTTCCCTGCGGAGCCCGCAGACCTGGGGAGGGAATGGGGGGGCAGCCACCCCCGAGACCTCCTCCCGCCCGCCGGCCCGCCCCCCGGCTGTCCTGTCTGCGGTCCGAGTCCCCAGCGGCTCTCCAGGGGGCAGCACAGGACGTTCTCATGAATCATCCCAAGTCCGGCCCGCGAGGTCAGCCCCGAGTGTGCACTTCCTCCGAGCGGCCGGGCCTGAGCGTCTCCCCTCCACCGGGAGCCGGGCCGGGGGACAGCCTCAGAGCGACGGGGACCCCAAAGGCGCCAGAGTAACAGCTGCAAAACAGTGGCTGTTGGACGTGAAATGCTCGGCATTTAGAGCGCTCGGGGCTCTGAGTTTAAAAACCTATGTTCTAGCCTGGCTGGTGCGGCTTGGTCGGACCGCTGATCACCGTGCACCCAGAGGTGGCTGGTGTTTGATTCCCGGTCAGGGTGGCGGGCTCCCACCCCTGGGGGTGTTCGGAAGGCAGCCGATCAATGTTTCCATCTAGCCCTGACTGGTGTGGCTCAGTGGATAGAGCGTAGGCCTGCGGACTGAAGGGTCCCAGGTTCCAGTCAAGGGCATGGACCTGGGTTGCGGGCACATCCCAAGTAGGGGAAGTGCAGGAGGCAGCTGATCGATGGTTTTCTCTCTCGTTGATATTTCTAACGCTCTATCCCACTCTGTAAAAGAAAAAAAAATCAATAAAATATAAAAATATATATTTCCATCTATCTCTCCCTCTCCCTTTCTCTCTCTAAAATCGATAAATGTTTTTAAAATAATTAAAAAATTAAATAAATAAATAAATGAAATTAAAATTGATGTTGAAATACGACAAAACCACATGAAAGAAAGAGCAGGAGAGGGCGCCTCTCTCAGGGAAGGCCCTCCGGGTGCCCGGCACCGCTAACCCTTCCCGCTTTCCGGAACGACGGCCCGCCCGGTGTCCTGGTTCATTGTGAGGCTCCCCGGGGCTAAGGGACCCCAGGCAGCCGGTAAACGCTGCTTCTGGGGGTATCTGGGAGGCGAGATGGAAGAGGTGGGCGTTTCAGAGATCTGCCCAAACCCAAGTGGGCGGCACCTCCCTCCCGCTGAGGCCTGGGAGGACCCACAGGTGGACCAGGGGCAACTCCTGCCCCGGCGGGGACGCTGGCTGGTCCCCAAGTGCCACGCCCGCAGCCCCCCGGCTCTCTCGGCTCGTGGACAGCGGACTGGCCTCTCCCGCCTTCCCACCGCAGCGGCCAGTTCCACCGCTCGGCCCCTCCATCCCCGCCGGTCCCACCGGCTGTTTCCCCGGAGAACCCCGCTGACCCGCTCCCGCATCAGATAAAAGCGAGACTCAGACAGTTCCCTTCTGTCCAGCAGACGCGCAGAGCGTCATGTGGGGACCCGTGGCCTTCCTTCCCCGCGTGGAGAGAAGGGTGTTTGTCCTCTGTGAAAAGGGGGTGAACGGCAACAAGACCAGGGGCTCTTGGTATAATGAAGCTCCCCGATCCCAGGGCGATCTGGGCTCAGTGACCGGCTGTCCAGCAGCATCTCCCCGAGGACACAGACACGGCCTTGCGGTCCCGTTAGCTCAGCCCGCGCTGCTCCGGGTGACGGAGCCCCGGAAGGTGGCCGGCGCGAGGGAGGAGCTGAATTTTATTTGTACTTTTTTTTTTTTTAAGTATATTTTATTGATTTTTCACAGAGGAAGGGAGAGGGATAGAGAGTCAGAAACATCGATGAGAGAGAGACATCGATCAGCCGCCTCCTGCACATCCCACACTGGGGATGTGCCCGCAAGCAAGGTACATGTCCCCGACCGGAAATGAACCCGGGACCTTTCAGTCCGCAGGCCAGCGCTCTGTCCACTGAGCCACACCGGTCTCGGCTATTTGTACATTTTATTTACAGAACCGGGACCTCGGTTCTCTGGCGGAACTCGTTTTGGAAGGCTGTGCAAAAACCGGATCACTTTTTCCCGTTAGAAATAGTATAAATTGAACGAATCCTTTCAGATCCCCAAATGATTCTGCTTTGACCTTCCTTTTTTTTTTTTTAATATATTTTATTGATTTGTTACAGAGAGGAAGGAAAGGAGAGGGATAGTTAGAAACATCGATGAGAGAGAGACATCCATCAGCCGCCTCCTGCACGCCCCCCACTGGGGATGTGCCCACAACCAAGGTACTTGCCCTTGACCGGAATCGAACCCGGGACCCTTCAGTCTGAAGGCCGATGGCTCTACCCACTGAGCCACACCGGTTTCAGCTAATCTTTCTTATATGCAGTGCATATCTAATGTACTGTGGAAGCTATACATTAACATGTTAAAAACAAGGACATGAAATTATAAATGAAAATTTAACAAAAGGGAAATGAAATGTATGGTAAAAAAAAAAAAAAATGGAAGTTTAATAATAATAAGCAGCAACCAAAGCAAGAAACATGGGAAAATATTCACAACAGGATTTCCTGAGACGTTAACGGGGTCAAGTGACTCCCGCTGGCACATGCCCTCCTCTTTGTCGCCCGAGAGAAGCGTGACATGAGGTATCCATGTGACATGGCTGTCGGGTGGAGAAGCAAACTGTTTGAGATGGGAGACGTCCGAGAACTGAGGTTTGATTGTGTTTCCATTAAGATGTAAACAATCACATGAGATTAGTACCTAATTGTTCAGGCACCATTTTCACAGCTTTAGATCCATTCATCTTTTTTCTTTTATGTTTTACTGATTTTTTTACAGAGAGGAAGGGAGTGGAATAGAGAGCCAGAAACATCGATGAGAGAGAAGCATCAATCAGCTGCCACTTGCACACCTCCCACTGGGGATGTGCCCGCAACCAAGGTACAGGCCCTTGACCGGAATCAAACCTGGGACCTTTCAGTCTACAGGCTGATGCTCTATCCTCGAGCCAAACTGGTGAGGGCCATCTTTTTTCTTCAAAAAAAAAAAAAAAAAAAATATATATATATATATATATATATATATATATATATATATATGTATATATGTTTTTATTGCTTTCAGAGGAAGGGAGAGGGAGAGAGAGAGAAACATCAACGATGAGAGAGAATCATGGATGGGCTGCCTCCTGCACACACTCTATTGGAGGTCGAGACTGCCACCCAGGCATGTGCCCCAGACTGGAATCGAACTCAGGACCCTTCAGCCTGCTGGCCGATGTTCCACCCACTGAGCCAACCAGCCAGGGCTCTTCTGTTTTTTATTAAGTCCTGGGCCCTGGAGGTTCTCGTGCAGAGGGGAAGGCGGCTTCCGGCCTGGAACAGCTCGTGGGGACCACACAGCGCAGCCTCCTGGGGGCCGGCTGCGGGGGGCGGAGGGGGGGGCCTGCCTCTCCCGGTCTGAGCAGCTCTCCCCCGTCAGCGGCGGAGACGGAGCCAGCCGCAGCTGGTCCCCAGGAGACGGGAGCGGAAACATCGAGCGGAGGAAGGCGGCAGCTGATCCTCACAGCCGGCGTTCGGCTAAGTCTTCAGTGGCGCTCAGAACATTTCCAAGAAATTAAACAGCTCGGGAGCTATTTATACATACCCTCTTCTCACAAGTTGTCTTTTTTCTTTCTCTTTTTTTTTAATTCCCTGATCCTTTGCAAAAATGTACCGGAAAGAGCAGTAATTCGTTGACATTGCAGAACAATAGCAGCTTCCAGGAGTTTGAGATTCCAGCGCTCTGAGTACGTTTCACGAGACGACGCCAAAGACTGATTTCTGGAGGGAAACGCGGACGCGTTCGCAGAATTCCCAACGCGGGCCTCCAAGGGGCTCGAGAATCGGATGCAGACCCGGGACGAGGCCCCGTGGCCTGAACAGGATCAGGACGGACCAGACCCTTCCGCTGGGGACCCTAGGGGTCAGCGGCTGCATACGGTGTGAAAGTGGGATTTCAGACTGGAGGTCACTCTCCATATAACACACAAACCCACCACGGTTTCTAACAGCTCCATCTGTGTTCATGCACCATCTCTGGGTACTGAGTGAGTCAGCCTCTTGTGAGGTTTGATCTGCCAGTCACCGAGCTTAACAAGCCACGTGGAACGAACTCCCACCTTTTTAGGTTCATGTGGATAAATCTAGACCAGTGGTTCTCAACCTGTGGGTCGCGACCCCTTTGGGGGTCGAAAGACCCTTTCACAGGGGTCGCCTAAGACCATCGGAAAATGCAGATATTTATATCATGATGCATCACAGTAGCAAAATTCCATGGTTGGGGGTCACCACCCCATGAGGAGCTGGATACAAGGGTGGTGGCCTTAGGAAGGTTGAGAACCACTGATGTAGACAAAATAAAGGCCGTCCCTGAAGCCAGAGGCTCCCTGCGTGAGCACAGGGCTCCCTCTGGTGGCCAGAGCGAACCTCACAGGCCCAGGCTCATGGGGCTGGCTTTGTGCCTCCTGATTCCCCCCAATTAAACAACTACATTAAAATTCAGCAGGATTGTCTGGCCAGCGTGACTCAGTGGTTGAGCATCGACCTATGAACCAGGAAGTCACAGTTCCATACCCAGTCAGGGCACATGCCCAGGTTGTGGGCTCGACCCCCAAGTGAGAGGTGTGCAGGAGGCAATCAATGATTCTCTCTCATCATTGATGTTTCTCTCTCTCTCCCTTCCTCTCTGAAAGCAATTAAAATGTATTGAGTTATTTATCATTTAAAAACACTTTTATTTAAAAATAAACGCTAAAACCGGTTTGGCTCAGTAGATAGAGCGTCAGCCTGTGGACTGAAAGGTCCCGGGTTCGATTCCAGTCGTGGGCATGTACCTTGGTTGCGGGCACATCCCCAGTAGAGGGGGTGCAGGAGGCAGCTGATCGATGTTTCTCTCTCATTGATATTTCTAACTCTCTATCCCTCTCCCTTCCTCTCTGTAAAAAATCAATAAAATATGTTTAAAAAGAAATACTTTTAAACAATAAAGTAAAATAAAAAATCACCCTGAATTATCAATGTGACTAAATACACATCAGGCAGGCAGGAGCGTTCCAGCCGCGCCCTGGGGATGGCTTCAGCTGCGCACCTCCCGGGAGAGGCGAGACGGCCCACGGGCATTTGCGCAGGTTACTAGAGGCCACTCAGTAAACTTCACCTTCTCCCAACGCCCTTCCTCTCACCTGCCAACGTAGAGCGAAGAGGCGGATCTCCCACAGCTCCACAACTAAGTGTGACTCCACAAAGCCTGTTTGTGAACTGGTTTCTAAAGAAATCCCAGGTGTCTCCGGGCACGCCGACAGCCCAGGCAAAGGACTGGGAGCGTGTGAACGGCGCGGCGTGATTTGCAGAGAAAGAAGGGGCCTCGTGGGATGTAAGCCTCCCGTCTCTTCTCACCGGGACAGGCAGGTCCCTTGGCCTGAATGAGTCTTCTCTACAGTGACGGAGGCATTTTCATGCCCTCCTCCAGACCCCCCTTCCTCCTACCCCCACAAACTCAACCCCAAGCCGCCATCTGTTAAGCATCAGAGTAGCGAAGGGCAGAGCTCACACATCATCAAGGTCAGGTCTGAAAGCTGAGACCCAGTATTGGACAAGTTTTTGGTCCACAGACAGACCCGTGGCTCCCGAAGCGAGCTGACAGAGAAAGTGTCATTTTTTGGTCTAACAGTCTCCATGTGAGATGATGCGGATGTTAGCAAACAACGTGGGTGGCCCTGATCTCCTGGCCCTTTGCAGACCGGGTGACGGATGCGGGGAGTAAGGAGAGAGTGGGTTCAAACCCAACTCAGATGCTCCTGGACTTAAACTGGGGTTACCGCCACAAACGCGTCCTATGTTAAAAATATCGTAAGTCAGCCGAAACCGGTGTGGCTCAGTGGATAGAGCGTCGGCCTGCAGACTGAAGGGTCCAGGTTCGATTCCGGTCAAGGGCATGTACCTTGGTTGCGGGCACATCCCCAGTAGGGGGGTGGGCAGGAGGCAGCTGATCGATGTTTCTCTCTCATCAATGTTTCTGACTCTCTTTCCCTCTCCCTTCCTCTCTGTAAAAAGTCAATAAAATATGTTAAAATATATATACATATATATATTGTAAGTCCAACATGCATTGAACACCGCGCTGTGGAGTGTCGGCTGTTTACGCCTGATCACAGGCTGACCTGGGCTGTCCAGCATGAGGAGCGAGTCATGAAAGCACATCCCTAACCCAGGAAAAGAGCAAGATGCAAAATCTGCCTGGCCGGTGTGACTCAGCAGTTGAGTGTCAACCTATTAATCAGGAGGTTGGGTTCGGTTCGACTCTGGGTCAGGGCACACACCCTGGTTGCAGGCTAGATCCCCAGTAGGGGGCATGCAGGAGGCAGCCAATAAATGATTCTATCTCATCACTGATGTTTCTATCGCTCTCTCCCTCTTCCTTCTTCTCTAAAACCAATAAAAAGATATTTCTTTTTTTAAAAAAAAATTCCGTATTTTCCAGCATATAAGACGACCCCCGACTTTTGAGAAGATTTTCCTGGGTTAAAAAGTCGTCTTATACACCAGAAAATACGGTAATAGAACTGTTTAAAAAAAAAAGGAAGGATGCAAAATTCAAACATCTATTACTTTCGAAACATCATCAAATCAAAAGATCGTAAGTGAAGCACGTAAGCCAGGGACCCTCAGTATACAAACTTTACAGGGGACCACAGGGGGTCTGGTTGATGTTCTTGTCGAGAATCCCTAAAAACGGGGGAAAGGAGGAGCAGATTCTAACAGAAGCTCAAGATGTTTAAATGTTCTTAAAGCCACGTACCCCCACACCTGGGTCTCCCCGAGGAGCACGACATGGGAACGCCACCTTGACGAGCCCTCCCTGCCACGGGCCCGGATGCAGGGACCAGAATCCGCTCCTATTTATGAAACCAGTGGCCAGAAGGATGCTCCATTTAAAGGCAAGAGCCTCTACGACGTTTTGCATCCTCTGCAGGCCCGCACCCTCGTAATTGCTTCAAGACCTCAGCACTCATTCCAAACGTTCAAAAAGGAATTATGGTTTCCAAACGAAAAGAAGACTGAAGTCCAAGATTTTGCTCCTAAATTTAAAACGAATGTGCTGTTCAATCCTTCGGAGCAGAACCCAGGGAGGCAAAAAAGGAAATGCGTATCATCTTCAGAAGGTCTTCAGCAAGCTTCCCCCAGTCTTCGCTGCCAAACGACAACTAAAATAGCTCAAATGGGCGACTCCTTTTATAACCCGACCGTGACACCATTTATCAGGATGTCTTATTTCTGTACTAATTGCCTCAAAAAGAAAAGCGTTTACTGTCCCAGAACATTCCATCTCGACGGGAACTGGATACCACACAGCACCAGAGGGAAACATTTCAGCCACGTATTCCTGCGGCTAAGAAACGAATGTGAAGAAAAAGTCACTGCGAACTTTCCCCCCCAAAATTGCTTTTAGGAAAAAACGCACACCTTATTCTAATATAACTCCATGAAAAGCATTACAGACTCATTCATGGAGCACTGGAAGCCGAATGGGAAAATCCCTGTGTTTTCTTTGCAACTGGCTCAAGTGTTAGATACTTGCAATTTATAAACCTAAAGAAATAAAACGAGTCATGGGAAGTTCTATCCCAATGGAGCAGACTTTGTTTTTAAAAAAAACTATCATAGCGCAGAAACCGGTGTGGCTCGGTGGATAGAGCGTCGGCCTATGGACTGAAGGGTCCCAGATTTAATTCCGGTCAAGGGCATGTACCTTGGTGGCGGGCACATCCCCAGTAGGGGGTGTGCAGGAGGCGGCTGATTGATGTCTCTCTCTCACCAATGTTTCTGATTCTTTTTCCCTCTCCCTTCCTCTCTGTAAAAAAATATATTAAATAATAATAATAATAGGGTCAGGGGAGAAAGGCTTGACAAAATAGCTCTCGTTTTAAAACACTAAAATGCACCGAACCCGGTGTGACTCAGTGGATAGAGCACCAGCCTGCAGACTGAAAGGTCCCAGGTTCGATTCCGGTCAGAGGCACATACCTTGGTGGCAGGCACATCCCCAGTGGGGGGTGTGCAGGAGGCGGCTGATCGATGCTTCTCTCTCCTCAATGTTTCTAACTCTATCCCTCTCCCTTCCTCTCTGTGAAAAATCAATAAAATATATAAAAAATAAAAACATCAATAAAACGCTGCAATGTGCCCCCGCCTCCTTTCCCAGTCTGGAGTGATTTCGCCGGGGTCTGCGGGCGGGGCTTGAGCTGCTCAGTAAGACGGGTCCTTTCAGACCGGCCGGCACCTGTTCCCTCACGAGCTCTCTCCCCTGGGGACTCAGCTCCACCCCAAGGACCACACGGTGCCGGCTGCCTCCTTCCCCGGAGGCCGGGCGCTGCGTGCCCAGGAGCCTCGCAGGGTCTCCGAGCTCTGCCCGGCCTCCTGGTCGGGCCGCTGCGCTCACCGACTTGCACGCACGGGGAAGGCAGCGCTCACGACAAGACAGGGGGAAGGAGACCGCGCGCAGAAATCAGACACGTCCTGTGCTAACGAACAGGTTTTATTTCTCATTTCCCCCAACTCCGAGAGAGCACATGGCCTGGGCACCTCGCACACAACACAGACTGCCGTCCATCATCGGGAACGGTGTCTGGCTTCGGCCTCCTTACGAATGCGCCCTCCTGTGACCTCTGTCCACGTGATCGACAGCAGGGGCCGCAGGAAACCTCAGCTCGGAGGCCCCTCCGCTCCGGGAGCTGCCAGCCTGCGGCGGGGAACGCCAGGTGACGCTCCGCCGGGTCCCACGCTCGCTCCCGGTTCCGGAGCGCCCCCAGGGTTCCGGTTTGAGAAAGGGTCATTATTCTAAAGGTGAGTTTGACATTGCCACTGGCACTGTAGGGCCTCCATTAAAAGCTCATCTCAAGTGGGAGGGGAGGAAGGCGAGAAAAGGAATCACATTGTTCTCCGGACCAGAATGATTCTACAAACACGCAGCGGAGGTAACGGCACATCCTCCGCTCAGCGAGGCGCCAGCAGGTGGAGGGGCCGACGTCACCAGCACCACTTCGTGGACGCGGCCAGCCAGCCAGGGACACGGCATCGGGCAGGAGCCTGTGGGTGGGTGGCGGTCTGTAAGGGACTTGATGTGACATCTTCACGGTCTAAGCTGACGTCTATGCGGGTCATGATCCTGTTCTCCCCGAAACGCTCTCCCAGTCCTGAACGGCTTTCCAGCAGAATTTAAAACGCGCTCAGCATCGTCCTTCCAGTCACCAGCTTCCCGAGTCCAGTCCCGCCGGCTGAAGTCTGTCAGGACCGGGACCAGGGCAGGAGGCTCGGGCCGCACGGCTCGCAGCAGGCGGGTGGAAAGGGGTCATTCCGGGGCCACTGACTTGTACAGGAATCGCTATTTTACTGGGCAGCTGGCACCCTCGCCGGGCGGGCGGGCTCTGCTGCTTCAGAAGCCGGCGCAGCCGCGGAGCGGGCCGGTGACAGGTGCGAGGAGGAGCGGGGTGCGCGGGGCAGCCCCTCCCTGCGCCCTGCAGTCTGCTCGGGGGGACGCGCCGCCATCGCTCCGGAGAACTTCGGGCCGGGCGCCAGGCGGTTCCAACTCAGCGCCTCCCGCCTCCCGGAGAGGCCCTGGTGCCCCCGCAGAGGTTCCGGGTCCTGCCCGTGGGCCGCCCGGCCGTCCGGACCCGCCAGGCTCTGCTCGGCGGTGGCTGTGGGTGGCCCGTGGCCCGCCCCCCAGCCAGTCCCGCACCAGGGCCGCCTGGATCCCGCAGGACACCCCCGCAGAGCACTCCTCCGCGGGAGCCAGGAGCAGGTCCGCAGTCTGGTCGGGGGCGCCGGGGGCAGCCCCATTTCTTCTCAGTGATTCTCTCACACCCGCCGGCGCGGCGGCCACGGCCAATGATTCTGTGTCATTCTGTGCGCTCCCGGGGACAGCGCCCGCGCGAGTCTTCACCCAGGGAGGGGCGCCTGGCTGGCGAGGGCTCTCCTGCACCCAGGGAGGGGCGCCTGGCGGGCGAGGGCTCTCCTGCGTTGGAAGGCCGCACGGTCGCTCGGCCGAGTCCCCTCGCGGCACTTTGGCGAGGCAGGTGCCCCGAGTCCCGGGCCCGGCCCTCATGCTGCGGCGCTGCTGCGGCCGGACACGCGTGCGGTCGCTGGAGGTCGTCTGTCAGTGGATCTCGATATGAACCTGGAACAGACAACACATTGAGGTGTCACAGGACGAGGAGCCCCGGAGTCAGTCACACCGGCTCTCTCCCAACCAACGGCCTACTTTTTAAAAAATATATTTTATTGATTTTTCACAGCAAAGAAGGGAGAGGGATAGAAAGTCAGAAACATCAATGGGAGACAAACATCGATCAGCCACCTCCTGCAGGCCGCCCCCTGGGGATGTGCCCCCAACCAAGGTACATGCCCTTGACTGAAATGGAACCTGGGACCCTTCAGTCCGCAGGCCCACGCTCTATCCCACTGAGCACACCGGTTTCGGCCGGGCGCTACTTTGGATAGAAAGCAGGACAACCTTCCAAAGTAAGGTGACACATAAGGAACAACCCTATGTTACACAGCTCCCCAGCTACACTCAGAAACGACCCCCGGGCCTGCGAGCGTGGGCTGCGTGGAAGGCCGACCCCCGGGACCAGGAGGGAGCTGGACGAGGCCACGGCGCAGTGTCCTCGCTGCGATGGCGCCCGGGGCTCCGCTGGGTGGAGCCGCTCCAAGGAACCGGGGCTGGTGTCTGCCCAGCCCTCCGTGTGACACAAACAAAGCCCACGCGCGAACAGTCGAGAAGCACCCAATTCAGAGACAAGGCTGTCCCCACGAGAACAGCAGCTGCAGGGAGGGTGCCCGCTCTGGGCACGGAGCACCAGAGGCAGGAAGCTAGCGACGCCTGGGAACCAGGAAGCTCTGCCTGCGTGTGCCCACGGTTTGAGAAGTGCAGGAGAGCACCCCGAGAAGAGAATGGCACAGGTCGGCGGAGGCTGGAGGGAGGGCACGGGGCTGAAGACGGGAGCTACAGGGAGGCACGGCCCTGGCAGCGGGAGCGTGGCCGGCCCCTGTCGGGGTGGAAGGCACAGGATCCCAAGTCCCTGTCCCTGCTGCGTTTCAGCTTAATCGCTCCGGCTGCAGGGCGGGGGCGAGACTGGAGAGGAAGTGCATGAGGCCGAGGAGGAGGCTGTGCCCACAGCCAGGGACAGGACGGCAGGGGCTGAGCGCGCAGAGAGGAGAGAAAGCACGTTGCCAGCGGCTGACCCGACATAGTAGAGGGAGCAATGACCCACAGATGGCCGCGGGCTTTCCATCTGGGCCACGGGGGCCACTCGCTGAAAACGGGGAGGCGTTCAGATAGGGACACGCCGAGAGGTGGACAGGGGCTTCGCTGAGCAGCCGGAGGACAAAGACCTCAGCCCGCCCCAGCGGTGTGGATCGGTGGATAGAGCGTTGGCCTGCGGACCAAAGGGTCCCGGGTTCGATTCTGGTCAAGGGCACGGACCTTGTTTGCAGGTTCCTCCCTGGCCCAGGCCCTGGTCAGGGCTCATGCAGGAGGCAACCCACCGGTGTGTTTCTCTCACACCGATGTTTCTGTCTGTCTTTCCCTCCCTCTCTTCCACTCTCCCTACAAATCAATGGGAAAACAGCCTTGGGTGAGGATTAACCAAAATAAATAAATAACTACATACATCCTATCCTATTCTATCCGATCCTATGTAATAACAGGGTAATATGCAAATCGACTGAACAGCAGAATGACCAGTTGCTGTGACGTGCACTGACCACCAGGGGGCAGACGCTCAGTGCAGGAGCTGCCCCTGGTGGTGCGTGTGCTCCCACAGGGGGAGGGCCGCCCAGCCAGAAGCCGGGCTCCCGGCTGGCGAGCGCCTCCACAGCAGCGCTGAGGACGTCCGACCTCCCGGCGGGCCTCAGCTGTCAGCGACATCCCCTAAGGGCTCCCGGACTGAGAGGAGGCCGGGTGGAGGGACCCCCTCGCCCCGCCCGGTGCATGAAGCTCGTGTACCAGGCTCTGGTAAATACATAATGCACTTCATCTTGGCCAAAAGGCCGAGAAGCGATGTAAATACACACTGAAGACCTCATCTCGAGAGACGTCAGAGCGGGCGGAGGGCACTCGGAGGCCAGCCTTGGAGGCGGCATTGCCCGCAGGCAGAACACGGACATGCTGAGGGCACAGGGCCAGGATCTCCAAGACCCAAAGACCAACAGACCAGGAAGGGAGATGCCAGCTGCACTGAGTGCTTGGAAAAGAGGGGTTACACACTGTGTCCCGGCACAAACAGCTTAGTGAGCTCCAGGGAAGCCTCGAAAACTACACCCAACCTCCTGGCAGCCGTGGGGTGAACCCACCTCCAGGAGCCTGGGCGCCTAGATCAGAACATGCCCGCTTAGCTCATTTCTACCTCCCCCCCTTTTAACTTTGTCTGTGCTTTATCATATACACCGTAGTTTGGTAGAGCAAAATATATAGTTTATAAATAGTACATATACACAGGGAATCCCCCCAAAAAAGTATACACATCGTAACAGAGGACAAGTCAATTAATGTTTCTTTGCATATTCCCCTTTTATGGGAGCTGAAGTGTACAAACTAGAACACTTTTGGGAACACATTTTAACAGCTGAGAGCTCAGTTTTGGAAATGAAATATATTTTAATAAACACTGCCTTTATAATTATGCAGTGTGTGTATACATTTCTTGGGGACACCCTATATATATATATCTGTGAGGAATGCACAAGACTTTCAGCTAGCAGTGTGATCATTCCTCTATATACAACTGGAAAATATAAAGCGATACACAAATGTAAGGTGCCGTCTTTGAGATATAAATGACATACCATTCTATGAGCTTCAGATTTACAACCTTCCGTATCTGTATAGATTGCAAAATGATCACCACCATCAGCATACATCACCATAGGAAGAGGTGTGAGTTTTTGTTCTCGTGATGAAAACGTTTAAGAGATGCAATTCTTTTTTATTTTAGTTTGTTTTTATTACTTTCAGAAAGGAAGGGGGAGAGAGATAGAGCCATTGATCAGCTGCCTCCTGCATGCCTCCTACTGGGGATTGAGCCTAAAACTAAAGCATGTGCCCTGACCAGGAACTGAACCGTTGACCTCTCAGTGCATGGGACGACGCTCAGCCACTGAGCAACACCAGCCGGGGCAAGAAATGCAATTCCTTTTTTCAAATATATTTTTATTGATGTCAGAGAGGGAAGGAGAGAGACAGAGATAGAAACACCAACGATGAGAGAGAATCATTTGGCTGCCTCCTGAACTCCCTCTATGGGGATCGAACCCACAAACCAGGCATGTGCCCTTGACCAGAATCAAACCTGGGACCCTTCAATCTGCAGGCCGATGCTCTATCCACTGAGCAACACCGACTAGAGCAAGAGATGCAATTCTTGTAAGTGTGGACTCTGTCTACAACTCAAAACAATACTTTCAAAATTTACCAAGCCAAATTAACTTCTCTTGACAGACTCTCAAATTAACTTCCAAACTACATTATGTCAAATCTTACATTTAGTTTACTAATTTGAAATATACTAAGGCTGGACATTTTCCTGAAATGGAAGCATTCCCTAATATGCCTTTAATACACTGTAATATAGGTTTAAACATTTCTTAAGAAAAACAGGTCACTTAATATGGGCCAGCTCTCAGGAAAATTAGTTTCCAGCCACTTCTATTATGTCCTTGTGCAAGGACTTAGCGCTGTTCAGAAGATGAAGTATTCCCAGAATTGTGGTAAGATGTTTCCAATGAGGCGCCCTCCCTGGAATCAATCAGTGATGATGTATTTAAGAAGGACAGGATAAAGTTGTTGCTGACGATCTTCTAGTTCTTCAGTAAGTTCAGTTATAAACTACGGACTTAATTCTGTTAACAAACGCTTCAGACACTTGGCTCTGAGCCCTCCACCAGCCCGCTCTTCTGACATTAGACCGCTGCACACACTCCTATCTTGAGAGCCAGGAATAACTTCCATACACTTTCCAGACGTGTCACTTATAGAGCGTTTTTGTAGTTTATTCCACTATATCGCACATACGTGGGCACATCACGTTGTACCGAATGAAGCACCCAAGATCCCTGATGAACGCTCCTTGGCCCCGCTCCGCCACCATCTCCCGCTCCCGGGTTACGCCTCTAACAGAATAAGCGGCATAAATCATGGCACACAACCTCGTCCCCCCAGCACGGAGCCACTGGCATGAAGGGAGGAGTCTCTTTTAAAGCTCAAGACAGGATGATTCAGGAAAAACCCGTGCAGGGCCGTGAGTAGCCTCCAGAATTAGTTCTCACCCCTCCACCCCTGCTTCCCTGCACCCCTCCACCCGAACGTATGGCAAAGATTGGAAACGGAGCCCGGAGGCCGGAGTGGGTGCGGCGCCCAGAAAACAAGGCCGTCTGGCGTGGCCAGGGCCCCGTGTGGCCGTGGTGAGAAGTCACCTTCCAGCGATCCCTCCCGCAGGGGCTGGCCCCGCGCAACAATAGCCTGACCCAGTTAGGCCCGCCTGGACGGGCACCTTCCCTGCCCCGCCTGAGCTATTAATGGCCTGGGAACCTGCGCTCTGGAAACTAAAAATATCCGGCCTTGGCCTCGAAGCTTCTGCCTCCAGCTGGCAAGGCTGCTCCCGAAGGGGCCGGAGGAGACAGGCCAGGAGCGGCGGCTCGGCCAGGGTGACAGCGGCTGGGCACGCGCGGGTCCTGCCTCTGCCGGCGCCAACACACGGCAGGACCATCGCTGCCTCCTGGGCTGGAGGTGTGACCCTCGCGCACCTGACCCCGTGCCCTCGTGACTAATGATCAGACCGGGCGGGGCTGCACCCGATTCCCCAACCGTCTCCCCAGCATCGCGGCGAAGCAGGAAGGACTCGGTCCGTCCTCTCCACAGCGAGCTGAGTCATGGCCACAGCAAGCACCACCGTGCGAGAGCCTGCCACTCGCTCGGCATCAACACGTCCCCCTCAAAGAGCCAGCTGTGCGGCTCTCGGGAGCCAGCACCCCATTTCCTCGTCCCATCACCTGGGTGCCCAAGCCCCCCCCCCCAACCCCTGCTCACACATCCTAGGCAGGCCACGCCCTTTCCTCGGAATGTGGAGCCTCGAGGAGTGAAAAGCACCAGCATCTTCTCTGACCACCCTGAGCAGCCAATCAACAGCAGGCTGTCGGCATCCGGAATGTTGGGGAGCCGTAAAGCAGGGAAATGGAACTGTCCACCTTTTTGTGGGTGACTGGCCGTTTGTAGCCATCGGTAGCTCAGGTCAGGGAAGGGCAGGGAGGGGAGAACTGTCTTTTCACATCCTTTGCCAGGGTTCGCATCCATGGCTGTTTTTATTGTTGTGGAGCTGAGATCTTTCTTTATCCTGGATATTAACCAGGATCAGAGACAGGGTTTCCCACTCTGAGTTGTCTTTTTCGCTCTCTTGATAGTGTCCTTCGAAGCACAAACGGTTTTAATTTTAATGAAACCTGATTTTTGTTGTTGTTGCTTCTGCTTTTGGTTCTGAAGGTTAGGTCTTTAATCCATTTTGAGTAAATTTTTATATAAGGTACAAGGTGAGGGCCCACCTTCATGTTACTTTTTTAATATGAAAAAAATGAAAGCTTTAAACTTGTTTTGCTTTTTTAAAAAGATATTTTTTAATCGATTTAAGAAAGGAAGGGAGAGGGAGAGAGATAGAAACGTCAATGAGAGAGGATCATTAATCAGCTGCCACCACACACCCCACACTAGGGATGGAACCCTCAACCCAGGCCTGTACTCTGACCAGGAATTGAACCGTGACCTCCTGGTTCATAAGCAGACGCTCAACCACTGGACCACGCTGGCTGGGGACACGTGCTGTCTGTACAGATTGTGGGTCTGTTTTGACATAGCACATATGGAGCTGACTCATACACTTTAATACCTGCCTGCACTGTAAGCTTTAAAACCTGCCTGACCGGGCAACTCAGTTGGTCAGTGTTGTCCCGGCACAACAAAGTTGCGGGTTCGATCCCCGGTCACGGCACATAGAAGAATCCACCAATGAATGTGTGAATAAGTGGAACAACAAATCCATGTTTCTCTCTTCCTAAAATCAATTTAAAAAAGACAAATCCATCCAGCTGGCGTGGTTCAGTGGTTGAAGGTCTACCTGTGGACCAGGAGGTCAGAGTTGGATTCCTGGTCAGGGCACAAGCCTGGTTGCAGGTTCAATCCCCAGTGTGGGGCGTGCGGGCGGCAGCCAACCAACAATTCTTTCTCATCATTGATGTTTCTATCTCTCTCTCCCACTTCCTCTCTGAAATCAATAGAAATATATTAAGAAAATAAACAAACTTGAGTCAAAGAGACAGGTGTTCACTGTAGCCCTCTTTCAAACTTTACTAGGTTAAAGTGTTCTAGTTTCTGAACCGTGATTAAAGCATTCAGTTGACAGAAAAGAACCCATAGTATTTCTATGCTTCCTGTATGTTTGGCATTTATCATCCCAAAGTATATAATTGTTCACTACCTCAGAAGCCAGAACAAACTATGTTTAACTGAGCTCCTGCCTTTGGCTTGGTCGATGAAGCTTCTGCAAAGCTTATAAGCTTTTACAATGTTTTCTTTATATATATTTTTTTTACAGAGAGGAAGGGAGAGGAATAGAGAGTTAGAAATATCAATCAGCTGTCTCTTGCACACCTCCCACTGGGGATGTGCCTGCAACGAAGGTACATGCCAATGACTGGAATTGAACCTGGGACCTTCCAGTCCGCAGGCCAACACTCTATCCACTGAGCCTAACCAGTTAGGGCTATAATGTTTTCTTACTTGTCTATAATTTCCTCCATTCTCTTCTAGAAGCCTGATGTAAATCGAGCAACAAAATAAAATTCATGTCAAAGTGCAACTGGCCCTGGGACCAGGATTAGGGAATCTTTACTGATTTTTGAAGTTGTTCAATCCTAAGGCCAGTTCCTCAGAGTGGAAGCCAAAGTCCTTTCGATGACTATAAGATACCACATGAGCCTCACCTAACCTTCCATCTGAATCTCCTGGCACCTTCTTTTTTAAAAAACATATTTGTTCTTACTGAAATTTTCTTGGTAGTTTTTGTTTTTAATTTAAAAGTAGTAATTAAACATATTTGTATTGATTTCAGAGAGAAAGGGAGAGGGAGAGATAGAAACATCATTGATCGGCTGCCTCCTGCACACACCCCCTACTGAAGATTGAACCCACAACCCAGGCATGTGCCCGGCCTGGGATTCGAGCTGTGACCTCCTGGTTCGTATGTCGACACTAAACCACGGAGCCGCGCTATGCGGGCTCCTGCCACCTTCTTCCTCCTCGACCAGCTTCCTGCTGTTCCGGAACATGAGGCTTGCACCAGCGATGGGCCTTCTCTGTGCAAAGCGCAGCCCTCTTCCAACCGAGACCTTTCTGCGGCTAAAAGCCCTCCCCGCCTTCCCAGGTTTGCTCCAATGCCATCTTATCAACGAGGTCCCCTCTGACTGCTGCCCCATCCTTTCCTGCCTCCTGAACTCTCTTCCTGACTGGAATGAATGAATGTGGTGTTCAGTGACAGGTGAACACTGAGACACAGGAGCCATGCATTCAGACCGTCACTCAGAAAAAGACGACGACGCGGAGCAGTGAGAAACAGTGAGGAGAGGCAGGGGCCGAAGGAGGTTCAGGCGGGGTCAGCACCGGGCAGGGTGGCATCGTGGGAAGACAAGGACACTCGACAGCACAGTTGGACGGCTATCATCAACCTGCAGGTGCCTCCTGCTCCCCACCTGTTCTTTATTATTATTGTTGTTGTTGTTGTTGTTATTGTTCCCTCCCTCTCAGTGGCTGTGAGAATCTGGGTGAGCTGGGGTTGCGACACCCCGTCCTTCCTGCAGGCCACTCACCGAGGTGTCAGCAGGGATATCGATGACAACAGGTACTGAGTGCAGCTTCCCGCCTCGCTTTCACTACACTCAGCAGTTCATCCGCAGTCTCGGTATTTTTACGGCCATGCGGGTCAGATTCTGCACAATAAATGCCAGGCTAATGGCTCTGGGTTAAGGCTTGCTTACACACAGTACGTTAAGGTCAGAACCCTTCTCGGTTTATAAAGCCTTTTGCCGCTGTTTTCTCATTGAATCGCCTTTCACGGTAAAGAGTCGTCAACCTCCTTAAAACCAAAGGAGGAGGGGGTTCTCAGCAAGCCTGGGGGAACGGAATCCTTCCTTCCCCACCGCTGGCAAAACAGTCCCAGTCTGTCCGGGCCATGGAGGGGATGGGGACGGGACGGCGTTCTGAGTAAAGGGAAGTGGGGAGCCAGCAGACTGCATTTTCTGCTGCCCTTCCCCGCGGCAGAGGCCAGCACAATGACACCCTCACTTCAGTACATTAGGGACTGTTCTGTCCACGAATGGACAAGAGCCCCCGACCTGCAGGGGAAGTTCAAGTCGCAGGTGTGAATATTACAGGGAAAAAGAGACACGCCCCTCCCACCGTCCCCCTCAGGATGTGACACGGCTGCTGCTGCTGCTGCACTTGATCAAGCCGAGACCAACCCTAACCCCCCCGCTGCTCCGAGCCTTCCCTGAGGCCCCCGGCAACCACCTTGTGGCCCCACCACCCACTGACCCCTGACACGACTACAAGGGCCCACGGTGGACACTAGAGCATTCAGCTGCCAGGACGCACCAGAGCTGCGCTGCACCTGCACCTGGATTATGACGCGGCATCAAGCCCCCCGAGTGACCGGCGAGGGGCGGGGGGACGGTGCACCTCGCTCTGACTGTCCACACACCCCCCTGGCCCGGAGCCAATTCCCCTCCTTCGAAATGCACTCACCCTCAGCCACCCGCGGGCAGGTCCCTCGTTTTGAAATCTGTTTGGGAGTAACCTTTGCAGGCAATTTTGCTGCCTCACAAACGGCGAGACCTGGTTCCTTCCTTCCCTATTGCACACGCAAGAGACCAGCCCGCGGCGCTCTTGCAATGAAGAGCAGGTGCGAGGTCACCTCCCCGGGCTCGGTGACCACAAAGGTCCTCTCCGAGAGGAGGGCTGAAGACGGAACACGCACCGGCACTCAGAAAGCCAGGCAGAGCACGCAAGGTGGCGCAACGCTGCAAACGGCCCTAACCGGTGTGGCTCTGTGGCTAGAGCGTCGGCCTGCACACGGAAGGGTCCCAGGTTCGAGTCCGGTCAGGGGGCATGTAGCTTGGTTGCGGGCACATCCCCAGTAGGGGGTGTGCAGGAGGCAGCTGATCGATGTCTCTCTCACTGATGTTTCTAACTCTCTATCCCTCTCTCTTCCTCTCAGTAAAAAAATCAATAAAATATATATATATATTTTAAAAAACTGCCAATGTCCCGAGGCAGGACGAGCTTGGTGCATGCAGGCAGAGGGTAGATCGGTAGGTCGGGAAGGGTGAAAAGGAATAATAAGCAAGAAACAAGCTAGGTGACGGTCTGGAAAGAGGAAGAGACGACAGATCTGCACTCTGCGTGCAACGCAAAGTTCCGGTGCTGTGCTGTTTCTGGGAAGAAGGACATGACCCTCCACCTGGAGGAAACCAGACGGGAGGCTGAGCGAGCGTCCAGCTGAGTGGCCGTGGTGGCCTGGACCAGACAGGGATGTGGTCACACATACCCGTGCACAGAGGAGAAAGGTGGCTTTGTAACGAACGGCACAGATCTAATTCCCAACGTTCTGTACCAAGTTTTCTCGGACAGTCACGTGTAACAACGTCCTGAGAAAGGAGCGATTCTCCATCGGGCGACTGCTCGTGCCACGGGCAAAAGGCGTCTGTCATGCAAGGGCTGTAGAAACGTCAGTCATTTCTAACACAGGTGATCTCCAGGGTGCCGTGTGTGTGTGTGTGTGTGTCTGTCTGCGATTTCACATCCGCCTTGTTGCCGGCCTCGGAACCTTCAGCAGCGTCCCTGCCTCTTCCACCTCCTTCTCCCTCCTCCTCACCCTCACCCCACTCCCAGCTCGCGGCCGGGGGTCAATGAGATGCATCTATCAGAACATCAGTTACCATTCACTCATTCACCCTTTTTCCATTTCCAGGGCGATTTCCCCCAAAAGCTTCTTAAGTTTGGGAACCACAACAATCAACCATTAAAACCACCCCCCTCCCTCCCCCGCCAGCGGTTCTCAACCTTCCTCAGGCCTCGACCCTTTAACACAGCTCCTTATGGGGTGGTGACCCCCAAGCCTACAATGATTTCCATTGCTACTTCATCGCTGTCATTTTGCTATGGTTATGAACCGTCATGTAAAAATATCTGATATGCAGGATGTATTTTCCTTGTTACACATGGAACATCATGAAAGCATAGGGATTCATCCCAAAAACAATACGTAATTTCATATTGTGAAATATTTATTTCTAATGACAAATAAATGAAATTTTGTCCTGAATCGTGGTGTCGCATGGGCAACAGTCTTCCTAGGACAACAACGACATGGGTACCCTTTGCTACACCGAGGAGCGGTGTGTTGGTTCCTAAGACCATGGGAAATAGGTGTTTTCCGCTGGTCTTAGGCGACCCCTGTGCAAGGGCCGTTCGACCCCCAAAGGGGCCGCGACCCACAGGTTGAGAACCGCTGCTTCTCCCCCCAAAAAAAATAAAAATAAAAAATAAAAAAAGCCCAATGTGTCACTTTCTGGGCAAAATCTCCCCTCCAGGGCCAGCCCTTCCCAGCCCGGGCCCGCAGCATCTCCCACCCCGCTCCCCCCCAAACCCCTGCCCCCCGGTCTCTCCGCGGCCCCGGCCCCCGCCACGCCCCCGGCCTCGCGGGGCTCACAATGCCCGCAGCGGGGCTTCCCCCGCGGGGCCGCCGCCGGAGACGCGCCCCCCCCGCCCCGGCGCCCGGCAGACCCTCGGCGGCCCCCGGACCGGAGCGGGCGCGGGGGGCGGGCCGGGGCGCCGCGGGGCCGGGGGCGCGGGCACCCACCTGCAGGCGGACGTTGAGCATCATGGAGGCCACGATGTAGAGGTAGGGGAAGTTGATGCGCAGCCGCCACGCCAGGTCGAAGAAGATGAGCAGCGTGCGGGTCAGGCCCTTGCAGAAGACCCCATAGGAGCGGGCAGCGGCCGAGCGCGACAGGCGGACGGCCAGGCCCGACAGAGCCGCCGCCATATAGACGCGCGCCCGCCGCCGCCGCCGGCCCGCCGCGCAGCCGAGCCCGCGCCCAGCGCCCGCCGCCCGCCAACCACAGGCCCCGCGTCGCCCCCGGGCCTCCGCCCCGGCCGCTGGCCCGCGCTCTACGCGCTGAGGGAGCGAGGGAGGCGGCTGCGGCGGCGGCGAGGCGGCCGGCGGGCGGGCCGCGGGGAGGGCAGTCCGCGCGTCACCCTGAGGGGAAGCGCCACGGGGAGACACCGCCCGCTGCGGGCCCCGGCCGCCCCGCCTGACGTCACAATGGCCGGCCGCGCCTGCGCGCCCCCAGGCCCCGCCCCTCCCCCGGGCACCTTTCCCCGCAGGTGAGACGCGCATGCGTGGGCGGGGTCTCCCGCAGGAGGAACGGCGGGTGCGCTGGCTGTGGCCGCCCCCTACCGGCGAGATGG
>PVJN01031191.1:0-25049 GCA_004026805.1 Lasiurus borealis
CGATGCCGTAGCGCACGTCGGCCGAGCAGCCGCCCCACTTCCAGCCCTCGGCCTGGTTGTAGTAGCCCTGCTTCTCGCGGTCGCAGCCGCAGTTGCTCAGGTTGCCCTGGCTGCAGGCGGCCGTGACCGCGTGCGCCACGCCGGCCGCCGTGATGGCGTAGGTGAAGGCGGCCTCACGGCTCCCTGCGGGGGGGGGGGGCGGGCAGACACGTGAGGCCGCGGGGGGGGGGTTCCGGGGACCCCCCCTCGCGGAGCCCCAGCCTCAGCAGGAGGAGGACGCTGCCCGGTGCACAGCCCGCTCTCCGGGGCGCCGGTCCCCCACGTGGGCGGCGCCTGGGACAAGTGGGGGGCCCGGCCTGTGCACCCCCTGCACCCCCTCCTACCAGCGCTGATCCCCAGGGACCGGTCCCGGCTGCAGGCCCCGGGGCTGCCCAGCAGGAGCCACGCGGCCTCTGACCCCACCTCTCTCTGTGACCCCCAGTCACCAGGCCCCCTGTGTCCCCTTCTGCACCCCGGCCTGCCGGGGAGGGGGGCCTGGACTGCCCGGATGTGGGTGCCAGGCCGCCCTGCCTCCCTCACCCCGCCGCCGTCCGCCCGCAGCTCCCCTCCGCCCGAGCTGGGCAGGGAAGGCCACTGCCCAACCCCGAAGCCCGTGCCCATCCGCCAAGCCCAGTGCCCACCCCCCGGCCTCCGTCCCTCAACACGACGCCCCTTCCAGCCGCTCCCCCACCCTGGGGCCACCTGGTCCTTTGGTTTGGGGTCCCCTCTCCTTCCTGCCCACATCCCACCCCTTCCCAGACCCGTCCCCAGGCCTCCTCCTGGCACCGCCCGGGCACCGTGGCCGAGGGGGCCCTCTCGGCTCTCCACAGTGTCCGCCTCTCCCCCCCGCCGCACGGACTTCCTGGTTCGGGGTCCCCCCCCCCCCCGAGAGGAACGGGTCCAGCTCTAGCTCTTTGTTTTCCTTGGCCGGTCCTGTGCACCCCACCATCCTGGCCCGTCTCCGGGCCCCCTGTCAGCGTGTGCACGCGCGTGGTGTGCCTGTGTGTGCGTGTGCACGCTCCTGGCCACGGCGGGAGCCACGGGGCAGCAGAGGAGCGACGGTTTGGTGCTGAGGCCGCAGGGGTCGGAGGCATGGAGCCCCCAGGAAGGAGGTGGCTGCGGTCTGGGGGAGCCTGCCCGGGGTCGGCCGGAGACACCCCGTGAAGCAGGCGGCACGGTGCGCCCAGAATGGGGAGCTTGCGGCCACACGAGGGGCGGGCATCCCCGAACTGGTTCGCCAGGTCAGCAGAGCGGTCATAGCTGTCACTCAGTGGCTGCCCCGCCCCCAGCATCCCCGAACCTTCCACCTGGGGCGGCCTCCCCAACCGCCCCCCTCACAGATGTGCACCCCGAGGTTCAGACGCTGGAACAGGGTTCGGGCTGACGCGGGAGCTGGACGCAGGCAGAGGATTAACGCTCAGAGGAGCAGGGGGAGGGCCGGGGCCAGGGCGTGGGTAGAGGGGGGCCCTCCTGTCCCCCGAGTGGCCTGTGCACCCAAGGGACCTGGCAGCAGGTGCAGCCGCAAGGTGAGGGGATGCTACGTTGGGACAGCCTGGATCTGGGAGGGCGGGGGAGGAGGGGGCAGGGAGTAGCAGCTAGCCAGCAGGTGCACGCTGGGTTCGGGTTTGAGGGGGGAGCAGGGGAGACCCCATTGGCTGCAGAGGGGGCATGACACAAGCTAGGCACCCAGTGAAAGTGGGGGTGGGAGGTTAGGGGGCAGAGAAATCGAAGTCGGTTGCGCAATCCTACCCAGAGGCCTGGTGGTGGGGGTGGAGGGGGGGAAGGAGTGAAAGTCCCACGGAGCGAGGAGGCGGGCCTGGACCCGGCCTGACCCTCTTCCTCCTCCTGCCCCTCCCCCGGCCCCCCGAGCCCCCGGGGACGCCTCCTAAGCCCCCGGCAGGCAGGCTGCTGGCTGTGCCGCGGAGGGCGTGCCGGGATCTCCCGTCCCCCGCCGAGGGCCTGCTCCCACCTGGCCAAGCCCGGGCCCGGCTCCGGCTCGGTTACTCATCGGTTACTCACCGGGCCGCCACTCCCGGTAATTCCTTCTTTATTTGGTTGTAATGAGCCAAACCCTCCTGCCTCACCATGGCGACGGGGGAGGGGGTACGGGGGGAGTCTCTGCTCAGGAGGGGAGAGCCCGGGAGGCCGGCCCAGGTCCTGGATCCGTGCGCCCACAGGCTGGACGCTCATCCTGTTTGGTTCTCATGGCCGCCCCAGGACAGACCGGGGCACAGGCTGGGGACCTCGCAGCTTGTCCGGGTCAGAGTGCCCGGCGTGGAGCTGGGAGGTCCCTCCCCAAACCACACTGGGGCCACCCAGACCGTCCCCAGGGTGCTGCCCCAAGGGGAGCGGGCATGAGGGCTGCGGGAGCCCCTCAGACCCTGGGCCTTGCTCAGCAGCTGTGCGGCCCCCTGGCCTCTGAGATGACCCTGAGTCCCAACGGCCTGACCCCACTGGACCCCGCCCACCACGCCCTGCGCCCCAGCCTGGCCACAGGGACAACGGGCCCACCTGTGGGCCGGTCAGCGGCCACCAGGGTGCACCCCTCTTGTCTAACAGACCGTCCAGCCGGGCCAGCCACCGGCCCTGGGGGACGCGGGCCTCTCCTCCCTGCCTGGGCTGCCCGCCGCTGCCCACAGCTCACCGGCTCTGCACCCGCCGGGCCAGCCCCCGCTCCTGCAGGCCCGCTGGAAGGAGGTGTCAGCACAATGAGGCTGATCCCCTGATCTGGCCAAGTCACGTGGCAGGCGGCCCAGCACAGGGTGGCTGAACTGGGCATCGCGCCCACCCGTGACACACACCACACGGCTCTCCGTGAGTGTGTACCCGCTGGGCGTCCGTGTGTGTCAGCCTCTCACGAGTTCCCGTGCTCGTGTCCCGGGCCTGGAGCTGGGCTCACCCACAAATGCGGCTCCCGAGTGGGTGTGCCCACAGCTCCGTTCACCTGCCTCCCTGTCCAGCTGTCTTGCCCTTGTTTTAAAAAAGGAGAGAAAACTGGCCTCCTCTATAATTCAGCCACACAAAGGCATGGACCCCAAGCAAACCTAGCGAAGGACCTGAACAGACCTTTCTCCAAACGGGAGGGGCAGACAGCAATGAGCGCGTGACGGGATGCTCAGCAGCATCCGTCCTCAGAGAAACACAAATGAGAACCCTGCCCGGCCGGCGTGGCTCCGTGGCTGAGCATCGGCCTGTGAGCCAGGAGGTCAGGGTTCGATTTCCAGTCAGGGCACAGGCCCGGGTGGCAGGCTCAGTCCCCAGAGAGGGGGACATGCAGGAGGCAGCCGATCTAGGAACCTCCCATCATTGATGTTTCTCTCTCCCTTCCCCTCTGAAGTCAATATAAATATGTATATTTTAAAAACCACTGTGAGACGGGGTGTGCAGGAGGCAGCCAATCCATGATTCTCATCATTGATGTTTCTCTCTCCCTCTCTTCCTTCCTCTCTCTGAAATAAATAAAAATATATTTTTGAAAAATGAAAAAAAAAAAAAACACCGTGAGCAGCATGGCATCCTGCGGCGTGGCTGTAACAGACGGGCAGCAAGCGGGTGGCGAGAAGGTGCCGGATCGGACCTCTGCCCGCTGCCCGGGCAGCCACGCCCAGAGCTGCTGCAAGCCGCTCACAGGTCCTCAGAGCTAAGCACCGTTCCCGAACAAGCCAGCAACCCCTCCTCGGCCCATTCTCCAGGGAAATGACACACGTGTCCACACAACACACGTGTCCTCCCAGCAGCAGCAGCCACGACAGCCCGGGGTGGGGACGTCCCCAACGGCCATGAACAGAAGAACGGACAGAAGCGGAGAGGAGGGAGCCTGCGCCAGGCGGGCCGGGAACACACTCTGTGAGGGCCGGACAGAGGCTCTGCGTGTGCTTGTGTCTCTCTGTGTTACATGTCTGTGTGTGCATGTGTATCTGTGTGTGTGCATATATGTGTGTCTGTACGTGTCTCTGTGTGTATGTTTACATTTGTCTATGTTTACGTGTGTCTCTCTGTGTGTGCATGTGTGTCTGTATGTGTGTGTGCGCACACGTCTCTGTGTGTGTGTCTATGCACGTGTGTGCATGTGTGTCTGTGTGTGCCTGTGTCTCTGTGTCTGTGTGTACGTGTGTGTTTGCGTGCGTGTATGTGTGTCTGTGTGTGCATGTCTCTGTGTGTGTCTCTGTGTGTGCATGTGTATCTGTATGTGTGTGTGCGCACATGTCTCTGTGTGTGTGTCTATGTGCATGTGTGCTGCCGGCCTGCCCTTCCCTCCCGGTGTCTGACTTTCCTGCGCCCCTCTGACCTGTCCCTGTCCGCCTCCCCGCCCGCCGTGCCCGCCCCCCCCCAGGGCTGAGTCAGTGTCTCCGGGAGCCCGCCCTCCGCCCTCCGTTGTCATAAACAGGCAGAGCCGCCAGCCCCGACACGCCGGCCGCGCCCCGCCTTTGTCCTGACCCGCGCGGCCTCACACGCGCAGCCCGCAGGTGGGTCGCGCTCCAGCGGGGCCGGGAGCGCCCGCCCAGAGAGGATAGGGGTGTCCGGGCCCGGAACCCGGGGCCAGGGCCTGAACGGGGTCACGGCCAAGAGCCTCCCCCACCCCCCTACCCCGGCTCCTGTTCGGAGTCCGCCTCGGGCCGCCTGCCCTCCTGACTGCCTGCATCTGGTGTCTCAGCAGAAGCTGCCACCACCTGTGGGGGGACAGGCCTGGCCCGGCTGGCCAGGGGCAGAGCGGGACCTGGGGATCACACCTCAGCTCTCCCCGGTGCGCCTCCGTGTCCCCCCTGTGATGTGTGCACAGGGGGGCTGGAGTGAGCGGCAGGGGGAGGGGGGCTGCAGGCACAGAAATGGCCTCCAGAAAACGGGGCTCGGAGAGGGCCATGGTCAGGGCCAGGTCTCCAGACCCCCATCCCTGGAACCCCTGGCGGAACCCCGGTGTGGGCACTGGGTGGTGAGGGCCCTCCTGCCTCTGTTCTGTGGAGAGATCTGGGTCCCGGCAGAGACGGGGAGACGGAGGCCCACAGGGAGCCAGGCCAGGCCCCGGCCACACGGGAGTGGGCTGCTGGCCAGCCGGGCGGCCTCCCTGGCCGTGCCCTCTCCTCCCGGGCCACCCCTGCCACAGCCTGTGCTGCCTGCGGGGCCCGGCCGGCGAGGGTGGAAATTCCCTGCCTGGACCCGGGCCAGCTGGCCTCCGAGGGCCACGTGAGTGGGCAGCCTCGCCCAGCCCGGCACCCAGCTGACCTTCGGGCTCCTGCACCCCCGGGGGGAGGCCACGGGCACCTCAGAGCCGCCCGCCCCTCCAGGACAAGCTGGCCGCCGGCTGCACAGCGAGGGGAGACGTGGACCGGAACCCAGCTCTGGTCCTGAGCGGGCCGTGTCCTGTCCAGGAGCCTCCACCTGCCCCGGGCCTCTGGGAGAGGACAGCACCCAGCCTCCACCCCGACCTCTCTGTGTCCTGAGGCAGGAGTGGGCTCGAACCGCTGCACGTCCCCCTGACAGACATCAAGCCCAGCTGTCCCTGGGGTCCTGGCTGCTGGACCCCGAGCCTCCGATGGCTCTGTGCTGCCTCAGGCCGCGACCCCAGGCCGGGGTGGGGCCGGGAGTGGCCGAGCAGACAGGACAAAGACCTGTTTCCTCAGACTCGGCCTGAGCTTGGCCATCTACCTGCCTCCCGCCCCCCCGGGACCCAGTGCCCTGGCGACACCTCTGGCCTCTGCCCACCTGGCCCAGAGCGGGCACTCCCTGCACAGCCGCCCAGGGACAGGGCTGCCCAGGAAGCAGCTGGCCAGCGACCTCCGCCCGGTGCGGAGCTGGAGGAAGTCAGGGGGGAGTCAGGTCAGGGTTCAAATCCCCGCCCCCCCCCAATGGCCAGGTGGCAGCTCTGACCCCCTGGCAGCCACACCGGGCGGGAAGGCCGGGGACCTTCACTTAGGAGCACACGGTCAGCTGTGCCCCGGAGTAGGCATTGAAGCCATTGAGGAGCCCTGTCACTTGCCTTTTCTCTCTCAGTCTCCGATCTCAGCCCGTGCAGGTGCCCCGTCTCAGTGCCCCCGGTGGCCCGAGAGGACCGTGCACCTGGGGCTCTGGCCCTCCCGGGGACCCGAGCAGGACCCTGGCACCCAGGGGGAGCATGGGACCTGGGTCCCCCTCTTCCCCGGGCCCCTGCCTCCAGCCCTGCTCTCGGAGTCACTCTGCGACCTCGGGCTGTCCCAAAACCCCGGCCTCCCTCCGGGGTGGGGAGCTCGGTTCCCCGGAGGGCCTCGGTCTCTTGTGACGCCCCGCGCCGGCTTTGAGGGGCTGTGCTGCACCCCTAGTGTGCAGGGGGTGGGGGGCTCGGGCCGGCTCCCACCTCCGATCTCAGCCACGGAGCCGGCGAGACGGGGCCGGCGGCCGGGGCAGCCACGTGAGCGGGGATTAGGGTGCCCCTATGCCTGGTCATGTCCCAGCGCCACATGACGGCGGGCACGGCGTCCCATGGCCGGGGGCTGGGCTCCGGACGCACAGGTGGGTCCCCGGGCTCCAGGGGCGAGGGGGGCGGGGCAGTCCTCCCTCACCTGCCGGGCTGGCCAGCACTCACCCCACCATTGAGCTCCCGCCCTGCCCCTGCCTCCACCCCCACCTCCAGCTCCACACCCTCCCGCTCTCCCTCCGGCTCCCGCGGCTCCTGGGTAACACAGCGGCCCTCTGGCCCCTGGGCCTCGACCCATGCTGTCCCTCATCCTGGAGCCCCCTCCCTGTGCTCCCCAGGCCCCTCTGTCACTCTGATCCGCCCTCAGGTCTCCCCTACCTGGCCGCCCTGTCCCCGGAGCCCTGGCCACAGGCCCGAAGGAAGCAGGAGGCCGTTAGCCATGCCCTGCCCTGCGTGGGGCCTGGAATACAGGCTTCTCCCCAGCTCTGATCCAGTCTCCCCTCCCCTGCACAGGAGGACAGCTGAGTGGGGGGCACAGTTACCCCAGTGCGGCGCGCGCGCGTACACACACACACACACACACACACACATGCACACGTATGCATGCGTACACATGCATGTGCACGCGCACACACACTCATTTTCAGAAGAGACAGGAGGGCCAGGGTCACTGGCTCAGTCGGTGAATGAGCAGACACGCACACACACACACATAGACACATACACACGCACACACACACACGCTCATTTTCAGAAGAGACGGTCAGGAGGGCCGGGGCCACTGGCTCGGTCGGTGGGTGAGGAGAGCGGCCGGGACCACAGGAGGCACAGGCAGGGGCGCCATGAGCAGTGGCTGGGGGTGGGGGGTTGAGTGGGCCTCACTCCCCGAAGGGCCAGAAAGCGGGCAGCCGGGAGCGGGCGAAGCCGGCGCAGGCGCCACCAGGAAGCTGGGCCCCTAAGGAGCAGTGAGCCCCCTTTTACCACCCCCCACCCTGGGGCGCAGGTGCGGGGGGAGAGGCCGGACCTCTGCACGGGGACTGGAGAGCCCACTCAGGGGTTCCCTCCGTCCTTCAGGTGCCGGCATGGCCCAAGGTCACAGGCAGGCCCGGGGGGCCGTCCCCCACCCAGGCCGTGCGTTCCCCTCGTGGGCCAATCATTAATGTCGCCGCCTGAGTGGCTGCTCCCACGGGGCCCCCGGCCGCCTGCCAGCTCACGGCCGGCTCCCACCTCGTGCCCAGGCCTGGGTCCCCGGCCCACTCCCGGCTGGTGACGCCCCGCCGCTGCCCCCGAGGCGCGAGGTGCTGGCCCCGGGCCCTGGGGAGAGGGTGCCAGCGGAGGCCTGGCCGGGCGGGCGGGGAGCCCCCTGTCCGGGCAGGTGCGGGCTGACCTGGGCTGAGAGCAGGCACAGGGGCACGGAGAGTCAGGCGGGGGTGGGACCGGGGAAGTCAGCAGAGGGGAGGGGAAGGGGCTGGGAGGAGGGAAGGGGCTGGGAGCCGCCTGTGTGCGGGGCGGAGGGAGCCACTGCAGGTCCTGGAGGAGGGAGTCGCAGGGCGTGGCTGGGGCTGGGGAGCAGGAGGGGGTCCTGACAGCTGGTGTGAAGCTGGCCCTGCGGTGGCCAGGGGCGGGGGCAGACGTGGACAGCGGGGTGACCAGGTCCCCGCAGAGACGACGGGTGGGCTGGCCAGAGGGGGGCAGGGTGGGGGGAGGCTGGGCGTGCTGAGCCACGCGCCGTGGTCAGCTTGCTGCGCGTCCACAGGGCGCAGCCATGGGGTGGCCGGGGGAGCAAAGGCTGGAGCGGCCCAGAAGGAGGGGGACACAGGAAGCCAGGGAGGGGCCGCCAGGGAAGAGGGTCGCTCAGCACAGAGGTCACAGGCCTGGCCTGCAGCGGTGGGAGCGGAGCAGCTGAGGCCTGGGGGCGGGGGGGGGGCGGCTCGGCCGGAAGGTTGGCCTCTGGAGGCTCCTCGAAGGGAGCTCTTAGCTGGCTCCCCAGAAACAGAGCCCGAGACGCGGGAGCTCGGGGCATGAGGACACTGAGAGCCCCCCTGAACCCCCCATTACCCCTCACCCGGCTTCAGCCCGTCCGTGGCTGTGGCTGCCCCTCCCGGATCCCCGCTGGGCCGAGGCCTGGCTCCAAGGACAGGGGAGCTGAGAGCCACGTCCTCACACAGGTGCCAGCTGGGCCTGGCCCCCAGGACAGGCTCAGCGGGGCCACTGCTCTCTCCCCCCCACAGCTGGTGACCCCAGCCCTCAGCCAGGCCACGGGACCCCACCCACTGCCCCTCAGCGCGGCCAGGCCCCGAGGCTTCCAGAAAGGAGGCTGGCCGAGACCGGTGTGGCTCAGTGGATAGAGCGTCGGCCTGGGGACTGAAAGGTCCCGGGTTCGATTCCGGTCAAGGGCACGTATCCTGGTGGCGGGCACATCCCCAGTGGGGGGCATGCAGGAGGCGGCTGATCGATGTCTCTCTCTCATCCATGTTTCTGGCTCTCTATCCCTCTCCCTTCCTCTCTGTAAGAAATCAATAAAATATATTTAAAAAAAATAAAAGAAAGAAAGAAAGGAGGCTGGATATGGGCCCAGCTCAGCAGGGCAGACCCTGCAACGGCAGTGACCTCACTCACGCCGCCCGGGGCCCCGGCCTCCTCGGCTGGGCCAGGGCGGGAGGGTGGGGGGGTGGGGAGGGGTGCTCGGCAGCTGCCTCCCAGCCGGAGGCTCGGGGCCAGGGCCAGGCAGGCAGGGGGCACCTGGCACGGCGCTGCATGGGCGGGCAGCACCCCCCCGCGTGCCCAGCTGGCACCTGGAGGGCGGAGCTGCACTTGGGTGGTGGGGCCCCAGGGCGGGGCGGGGCCCCCTTCCCGGCCGTGCCAGGTGCCACCCACAGGCTGCTCACCGCAAAGGGGCCCCCGGGGCGCCTCCCCGCGCCACCCCAGCCCGTGCCCGCGTTCCCAGCCCCGCCGCGCTCCGGCCTGGCCCCGGGCCCAGCAGCTGTGGCGCTTGGCTCTCCGGGGCCGGAAAGACACGCTGTGCCCACACGTTCCCAGGCCCACCTGTGCCCTCCGGCGGGGTCTGAGGGGAGAGGTGCCCTGCCTGCCCGGCGCGGCCCCCCCAAGCTACCCCTCCCCCCTCCGGCCCCCACGATGGCCGGGGAGGTTGGGGGGGGCATGCCGTGTGACGGTCCCCACCCCCCTCGGTCAGCAGCAGCTTCGGGGGCAGCGACTGTGCGCAGACACGAGGAGGGGAGGCCTGCTGGTGTGGGGTGCGTTTTACAAACGAGGAGACGGGCGTCCTGGGCACCCTGAGCGGCGGGGGGCCCCCGGCTGGACCCTGATCCGGTCAGACCCGGGGTCACGCTGTCCCCGCTCTGCCCCGCCTGGGCCTCAGTCCCCAGGCCTGTAACACGGGCACGTGGAGCCCCGGGCGGGAGGGCACGGAGACACGGCGAGAACCGGGCTGCCCTGCCTCCTGGGCTGCCCTGCCAAGGGGTGGGAGGAGCTCCCCTCTCCCCGCCCCCACCCCAAAGGCCTGCCTCCACCTGCACCCCCCTCCCCCGCCTGCCTCCAGCCCTCAGACGGCGTCCCACACACGTGCGATCCCGTGTGAGCCTGTTCCCTGTGCCTGGAATTCCTTGACTCTCGGGGCCTCATTCACACCACGGCTACTGGGGGGCTGGCCCTTCACACTACGCCCCGCAGCCCCACGGGGAGCCACACGGTCACCCCATCTCCGGGAACAGCGCCGCAGACCAGGGGCGGGAGGGAGGGGGCGAGGGCGGTCCCGGGCACACCTCCAACCACTGCCCACACGGCCCGCCACCCGCCTGCCCGGCTCGTGTCCGTGCCAGGATGATGCCCCCAGCCCACGGCCCAGCGTGAGGACCCTCACCCACTCCCACCGACTGGCTCCCTCGTCCCAGAGGGGGCAGGGTCACCAGGGGCAGGTCCCACCAGGCCAGGCACAGAGAAAGGAGACGCTGTGGCCAAGGCCAGTGTGGCTCAGTGGATGGAGCATCGGCCTGCGGACTGAGGGGTCCCAGGTTCGATTCCGGTCAAGGGCATGTATCCTGGTTGTGGGCACGTCCCCAGTGGGGGGCGTGCAGGAGGCGGCTGATCAATGTCTCTCTCATCGATGTTTCTGACTTTCTATCTCTCTCCCTTCCTCTCTGTAGAAAATCAATAAAATATATTTAAAAAAAAAAAAAGGAGACGTTGTGGCCTAGTCACTGGCCGGGGGCGGGGCCTGGCCGGGGGGGCGGGGCCTGGCCAGGCCTCTGTGAGGGCAGGTGGCCTGGCAGGGCACCGGAAGCCGGATGCCGGGGTCCCGAGCAAGAGCCGGAGGCGCCCTTACCTACTCGCAGCTCCTGCCCGAAGACCGTCTTCTCCCCGAGGGCGGAGCAGTTCCAGCGCCCGAAGCGGAACTGGTACTGGCACTCGTTGATGCCCATCTGCGCCCCCTCCCCGATCACGATGATGGCATCGGGCCGGCTCTGGCAGATGGCGCGCTGCCGCGGGGCCAAGCCGGGGATCTTGTTGCAGATGATGTTGGCTCCGAGGGCCACGACCGACGACAGAGCTCTGCGGGCGGGAGGACGGGCGAGGTGAGCGGGCGGCGGGCCGTCCCGGGGTCAGTGCCACCGCCCCGCCCCCCACCCTCTCCGCCTCCCGGCCGCAGGGACCAGGCCCCGGCCGAGCCCAGAGCCCCAGCCCCAGTCCCAGGAGCCCAGAGGCCCTGAACCCGCTGCTCGGGGGACCCTCGGGCTTCACCCCGTCCCCTGGGGTCTGCACCCAGCGGCCCCAGCAGCACGCCCCCTCGCCTGGCCTGGTCCCCGCCCGGGGTGCCCGTGCCATGCCCGCTGCTGAGGGAGCCCCGAGTGGAGAGCCAGGCCCGTGCATGACCCCGGTCAGGCACCCGCCTCTCTGCACCTCAGTCTGCAGGTCCAGGAAATGGGTACAACATGCGTGCTCCCTGGTCACCACCTCCGCCGCCCAGGCTGGGGCAGGAGAAGCGGGGAGGCCGCACGGGGTGAGGGGCGGGGAGACAGCTGCTGCCTTCGCTCCCCCGCTTCTGGGTGGCGGGTGCCCTCAGCGAAGCAAGCAGGCGCCGGCACGAACGGAGCACCTACTAGGTGCTGGGCGGGCAGTCCCGGAGGGCGCCTGGCGAATCTCCGGCTCCCCTGGGAGCAGGGCCGGGACGGGAGGGCACCTGTCAGGCCGGCTCCGCCCCACCCCGGGCCGTGACCTGCGTGGCTGTGTGTTTGTGGACAGGCAAGGCCTGGAATGTGAAGGCAAACATCACGTACAGCGGTTCACCGTGCTGTGCAACCACCCTGGCTCCACGTTCCCAGCCGTGGCCACCCAGCCCCTCCTCCCCGCCCCCTGTTCCCCTCCAGCCCCTCCACCCCCGTTCCCTCGGCCCTGCCCGCTCGGAGGCCTCAGCGGGACAGACACGCAGGACCGGGGGCCTGGGCCGGCTCCGTCCACGGAGCGCTCTGCTCTCACGGGCGGTGACACCCCACCGTCCGCAGAGACCACCTCTGTCCTCGGCTCGCACATCCGGCCATAGGGACAGGGCTGCTCGGACGGACGTGAGGCCGGGTGTCCATGCGGGTCCCTGCTTCCCGCCCCTCGGGGCGCGCGTCCAGGAGTGGAATTGCCGGGGGGTCCTCTGGGAGCTGGTTTGGCTTTGGGGGGAACCACCCAGCTGTTGTCCAAAGCTGCGCCCGCCCGGAGGAGCGGGGACGGCTCGGGGGGAGGGGCGGGGTTTCCGCCCAGGAGTTGAGGCGACAGCTGGCTTCACACGGTGGCCAGGCTGACGGGGGGAGGGGAGGGGGAGCCCCCAGCGCGGCTGCCCGGCCCTGGGCCCTGCCACGGCCTGTGGCCCTGTCCTGAGAGACAGCCCGCGGGCACCCACTGCACCGCCGCCTGGGAAAGTCCCCGGGTGGCCGAGCCCACAGCACGTGCTGGCACCCGGAGCCAGACCGACACCCAATCCCCCCCGCCCGCCCGCCCCCCCCCCCGCTAATCTGGCCCCTCCCCCGCCCCCCGGGTCTCCCACGGGCACAATGGGCAGAGCGGGGCGGCCAGGAGGTGGAGGGCTGGAATCTGGGGAATTCGCCCCGAGTAATTGTAGATCCTCCGAAACCCGAAAGCCGAGCCTGGGAACCGGCCGGGAGGCTGGCAACCAACCGGCGGGCGGGCGGCCGCCCCAGCACCGGTCAGCCGCTGGGTCCCGGACGCTGCCCGCCGCCCGCTGCCCCCGCCCCTGCCCGCTCCCAGAGGCCAGGCCGCGGGACCCAGCTTGGGACCCCCCCGCAGAGGCAGGCGCCGGGCAGCGGGTCTGCTGGGGAGACTCGGTGGGACGCGGGGGGATGGAAGGGGGTGAAACGGATCATGGCCGCCCTGGTCTCCCGCCTCCAGGAAGCCCCCCCTCCCCGGCCTGCAGCCGCCACGCCCACTCCAACCACGCACCCCCAGCCGCAGCGCCAGGCTCCGCCACCGCCCGGGAGTGGGTTCTCCTGGGACCGGGCCTGAGACCCACCCCCGACACGGGTGCTGGCCTCTCTCTCTGAGAGGCTCCTCCCCTCCCGGGCCCACCTGCAAGGCCCCCGGTGCACCCCCTCGGGCCCTGGCACGGGGCTCACACTGGGGTGGCATCCACCCCAGCTTCCCCACCATGAGAGGGTGGGTCCAGTCCGAGCCACATCGGGGCCTCGTACTGCCTGGGGCCGCTGCCCACGAGTGTCTGTGAGATGAGGGGTTGGGAGTGGACATCAAAGATCCCGCCTAAACGCTGCCACCCTCAGCGACAAAGGGCGTCCGGTGTGAGCACAGGCCACGGTCGGAGAGAAGGCCTCCACCGGTCGCCCCCGTGGCCAGAAGCGTGGCGGGGGGGAGGGGGGCGGGGAGGGATGAGGGGAAAGGCCGGAAACGCACGTCAGAGCCACAGCCGTGGCCACGGGACACCTCCCGGCGTGGCCATGCTCAGCACGATGGAACGCCGGTGCTGGTGTGCGTGGCCACCCCAGGACACTCCCGTGTCGCCGGTGGGAGCGTGAGACCCCACGCCTCAGGTCACAGCCACAGAGCGAAGGCCGGTGTTCCCACGAGACCGGGAGCACACGTTCCCAGCGGCGATTCACACAGCCCGGAGGCGGGACCAGCCCCACGTCCGTCATCGTACAAACAAATAAATAGAATTGGTTCTGACTGGTGTGGCTCACGGGCCTGTGGACCGAAGGATTCAGGTTCGATTCCCGTCCAGGGCCCGTCCCTCGGTTGCAGACTCCTCCCTGGCTCAGGCCCTGGCCAGGGCACATGCAGGAAGCAACAAATCAATGTGTCCCTCTCACATCAACGTTTCTCTCTGTCTCTCCCTCTCTCTTCCTCTCTCCCTCCAGCCAGTGGAAACACATCCTCAGGGGAGGGTGAAACACACATGCAGAGTGTGGTCTGCTGCACCGTGGGGGGATGCTACTCAGCCACGAAAAGGAGGGGCACTAACACGCCTTGTGGACACGCCCCGTGGACACGCCCCGTGGACACACCACATGGACACACCATGTGAACACACACAGAACCGTTCTGCTCCGTGACAGGAGCTGAGCACTCAGGCTACCTTCCGAGGTTCCCTCTGTGGGAGTCGCCCAGCGAGGTGAACCCCCAGGCACAGAGGCGGGTCCGAGGTCCCGGGTGAGGCTCTGGAACTAACAGACATGGCCGCTCCACACGGAGAACGCGCCGGCCACCGGACTGCTCCCTTCCACACTTCGGATGCTGCCCATTTCACCTAACGTGTCCATGAGCACAATCTTAAAACCCTGTCTGCACACGATTTCCACACCCGCCGCGGGGGACGGGGGGAGGAGACTAGGGGGCCTTGTCCATGGGGCGCCCCACTGGTACCCACTGGATGCCTCCCCGGGGCATGGGGGGCTGATGGGGCGATGGGAGCCCCCAGTCACCCCAGCCAGTGCTGGGTTACGGGTGAAATATAGGCACCGCACCCCGCCGGCGTGGCTCCGTGGCTGAGCACCCACCTATGAACCAGGAAGTCAGGGTTCGATTCCCAGTCGGGGCACAGGCCGGGGCTGTGGGCTCCATCCCCAGTGTGGTGCATACAGGAGGCAGCCGATCCATTATTCTCTCTCATCATGGATGAATCTCTCTCTCCGCCTCTCCCTTCCTCTCTGAGATCAATAAAAACATATTTTAATATGTATAATATACTGGTATGTATATACACATATAGGCCCCATTCAAGAGTCACAGGAACGTGAATAAACAGCTATGATTGGTGCCTCAGAAATAACTTCGAAGCAGCCTTCCTTAGACTGTGGGGTTTTGTCCCCACCAATCTTAGGTTCTCCTGCTCTGAGACTCCAGCCTCTCCTGGCAGGGGGGGCCCTGCCATCCCCACATCATGGGGTGCAGCCTGGCGCTGAGAGAGGCCAGGGGACCCCCGAGGCCACCCAGCCAGGCTGAGAGCCGCCCCCGCTGCCAGAAGTCAGTGGCCGCCGTGCTGCAGCACCAAGCACTGCGCGTAGTAGGTGCCTTAGAAACAGAGAGGTGGCCCGGAGGGGAAGCCACGCCCCTTTCCGTCTCAGCACAGCTGACCTCCACCCCAGTGGGAGTCCTCGGTCCCTCCTGAGCTCGTCCCCGGCTGCGGACCCCGTCCTGGCTGACGTCGGAGGTCGGAGCCGCTGCTGGCCGCCCCATCACCCTCTCCCTCTCCCCCATGGCCCCCCGTGTGCCCGCGGCTGGCCAACGCCCTGGCCTGCAGACCTGGCCCCGCCACACCCAGGACCTGCCCACGCTCTTCCTTCCGCCTGGCAGGGAGCGGCTGCCGATAAGGCCGGCGTGGCGGTCCTGAGGGAGCCATCGGCGGGGGGCGGGGATAAAAATACCTCCTAACCGATAACTGGCCCCGGGCGGGGGCGGCGGGCGCGGGCGATCCTGGGGTAATGGCCTCCGGGCGGGGCACGCGATGGCGCGCTCATCACGCCGCCCGCGAGGGGCCTGGCTCTCGCCCCGAAGCGGGGGAAGGACCTCTGGGCACCTCCCGCCTGTGCTGCCCGCTCAGGTGCCCGGCCGAGAGGCTGGCCAGCACATCCCGAGGGGCCGGCGCCTGGACGGGCCGGGCAGGGCTCCTGTTTCAGCGGCCGGTGTTTCCGTGGAAAATTCTGCTCTGGGCTCCTCCCGGCACGGCTCGGGGGCCTCAGGACCCGGGAGGGGACGCGGGTGAAGGTCGGAAAATGTCCTGAGCTCCTGGCCAGGGCCGTTTGGGGTTTGGGGCTAGGGGGACAGGACCCCAGTCTCAGGCCGGAGGTCGTGAGGCCAGCAGAGGGTCTGGCAGGGTGAGGAGGAGACCAGAAGGAAGAAAGGTCAGCCAGAGCGTCCCCAGGGGATGGGCGGGGCCAGTGGGGGAGAGGGCCTCACCAGGTGACAGGAAGTGGCTGGCAGGGGCGTCTCCACCGTGGATTAGAGGCCCACCCCCACCTGGCAGCCATGGGGCAGTGTGAGGGGCATGAGCCACTGGCCAGCCAGCCTGGCTGGAGACTGGCTCTGCCTCTTCTGAGCTGTGAGGCCTCAGGCGGGTTTCCCAGCCTCCGTGCCTCAGTTTCCACATCTGTGAAATGGAGCCACGGGTCGCCACCTCACGCTGCCATAGGTGGACGTGATTCAAAGGGCCCGGCACTCTGCGGCCAGCCTGTGGCCAGAGGTCACCATGGGTCCCGCCTTCCCCTCGGGCCTGAGCCGGCCTGTTGCTGACCGTCAGTCACTCCTTGAGCCGGGGCGGGCGGGACCGGGAGCGTCCATCGGGGGGGACTTACGCCTCCCGGGGCAGCTCTGGAGCGAGCGGGGCCCACGTCACATTGTGCCCACGTCACATTGTGCCCACCAGGCGTGTCCACGCGGGACCAGCTCCTGACCCATACACCTCGCTCTGGCTGGAGCCACCCCCCGAGGCGCGAAGCTTTCTGTCACGGCGGCCTCGCATGCGTGTCCGGCACCAAAGCCACCCATCGGCCTCTCACACAGAGGTTTCTCTCTCCATCCCTCCCTCCCCTCCCTCGCTCTAACCATCAGTGGAAGAAACACCCTCAGTGCGGACTGACGACAACAAACAATAACCATCACGATAACCAGAGTCACGAGTCCCTGACCACAGGGACCGGAGTCCCCAGAGGCCCAGCCTCCTGCCAAGCAGCTGAGAAAGGAGCAGAGGGCTGGGGGGAGGGAGGGGGAAGGGGGGCTGGGACCACACCTCCTGCCCAGGCTGGTCAGTGCCTGTCACCCGTCTCTGACCTCGAGATAGTCAGTGGGGGTTGGGGGGGTGAGGGTCACGGGTCCATCTGGAGAGCCATGTCCCCCGCTGGTGCCTCGGGGTCCAGCTGCATGGGGGCCCTTCTAGGGGCTCCTGAAGGGGGTCCCACTTGCACCCCTGGCTGGAAGGAGTCCCTCGGGCCCGGGGCTGAGTAGTGGACGCTTCGTAAAGGGCCAGCTGAGGGCGGGGGCCCTGTCTCACCCCACTGTGTGCGGTGTGAGGCCGGGCACTCCTGGGACAACCGAATGGATGGTGGACAGAGGGGCCGGAAGCAGAATGAGGGGACACCTCGGCCCTACCTGCTAGGAGCCACCGCGGACGCTCCCGGTGTCCCTCGGGGAGCAGGACGGCCAGCGAGGCCACCTCAGGGGGATGCGCTGGGCGGACAGGTGTCTGCGGGGGCCCTCCGGCCACCCTTCCCTCACTGCGGGCAGTAAAAAGGCCGCTGGTCTCCCCACTTCCCACAGGGCCCCGCTTCCAGCTGCGGGAGGGGAGCCCTGACCGGGTCACAGGTAAAGCTGCCCCAGGTGCCCGTGGTGGGCACTGACCAGTGAGCCCTGGCCCAGCACTCCAGGGCGGCACACGCTGTGCCACTCAGTATAAACAGCCAGAGGGAGGAGGCGCCCCTGCCCGCCGGGGCCTGTGGCAGAGCCTCCAGGCCCGGAGCCGGGGATCCCCCCGCCGAGCCTTCAACCCACGGCACCTCCGCCACAGACAGCCCGGGACAGAGCTGACCCGGCCAGCCCTCCTGGCCCTCTCTCTGGGTTGAGCACCAGCTCCTGTGGCCCCCCATGCTCCTGCCCTGAACCAACCACAGGACGGGGGGATGGGAGAAAGGGAGGTCCTGAGGCCAGAGCCAGGCAGCACCCCGAGGGGTCGGAGGTTCCTCAAGGCACCCCCCTGGGCCTCAGCACCCAGACCCTTGGCCTGGACTGGGAGGGGCCCTGGGTACCTGCCCCTTCCCTCCTCCCATCATCCCCAGGGGCAGCCCCCCTGCCCTCCCCTCCCCGGCAGGACAGTGGCCGGGCCCTGGGCATCAGGCAGGCTGGCCGCAGCTCGCTCCTCCCCGCTCCCTCCTGCCTCCCGGGCTGGCGGCGGGTCCGAGGGCTCCCGGGCTGACGGGTGGCTGCTGTGTCCTCCTCTTCAGAGGCCCCTGGGGAGAAGGGTCCGAGCTGGACCCCCCTCGCTTCTCCGCACACCCCTTGGGCCAGGGCGGCCACCCACCTGCCATGGGCTCCCGGGTCAGGGATCCTCACCCCCACCAGGGCCCAGGCCCCAGCCGGGCAGCGAGCTGGCCTGGGACATGGGCCCCACCTCAGCCCCAGCTGCTGCAGAGAGGGGGGCACGCTGGCCAGGTGGGGCCCCAGCCCCGGCCTCCTTCCGGCCCCACCCCTGGCGCCGCCCGCTGCCCCGGCCCCCGCTCTGCCCGGGAGCCGTGCGATCCTTCCTCCTGGGCATCCTCGGGGAAATATTTGAGGAATGTTCTAATTATCGGCCACCAGCCAGCGAGGCGAGCGGTCCACTCGTCCAGGAAGTGCTCGCCATACCTGAGGCGCCCCCGCCCCCCGCCCGCCGGCCACTTCCTGCCGCGCCCGCAGGTGCAGGGCTGCCGGCGCTTCCAGCCGCGGGGCGGGGCGGGGGGGCCTCCAGGGCCTCGGGGTCCCGCCTGCCACGTGGGGAGAGCATGTCTCCAGGTGCGGGTCCTGCAGGAGACCCCCCAACGCCGTCACAGAGCCAGAGCCAGAGAGGGCGCGGTGGAGGGCGGGGGATCCCCGCCCGCAGCCTCCTCGGGAAGGAGTGGGAGCGAAGGGAACAGCCGGGGTGGGAGCCCCACGCAGCTGGGGCCAGGGCCGGGGTGCTCACGCCCGTCCTGTGTCTGACCTCTGGGTGGCTCCTCGCCGCCCTCCCCCCACCAGGGGCTCAAGGCCCAGCTCTGTGGGGTGCAGGTGGGGGGACATCCTGGAGGCTGCTCCCCGCAAGACTCCACTTCTCATCGGATAAAGGAGCCCCGGCCCTCCTCAGGCAAACGGTGTCTCCTTTACCGGCCTGGCCTGGGGGGTGGGGGCGCGTGAGTTTCCCCACTTGGAGGCCTGGCCGCAGCCTGCAGCCCACAGCCCGCCCCGGCCATCGGCCTGCCCCTCACTGCCCAGGCCCAGGCCAGAAGGCCGGCTGTGCTGAATGGCACCCTCCCCCCACCCCTGTCTCACCTCCTCCCCCCACGGCTGCTCCGAAGAGACCTCCCCAGCCCGCCGCCCGATGAGGAAACTGAGGCCTAGGGCAGTGGTTCTCAACCTTCCTAAGGCCGCGGCCCTTTAAGACAGCTCCTCATGGGGTGGTGACCCCCAACCATACAATGATTTCCGTTGCTACTTCATCACTGTAATTCTGCTACTGTTATGAGTCATAATGTAAATATCTGATAGGCAGGATGTATTTTCCTTGTTACAAATGGAACATCATTAAAGCATAGTGATAATCACAATTAGATATTGTGAGATATTTATTTCTAGTTACAAATAAATGAAATTGTGTCTTGCATCGTGGTGTAGCATGGGCAACAGTCTTCCTAGGACAACAGTAAACGACATGGCTACACGTTGCTACACTGAGGAGCAGTGTGTTGGTTCCTAAGACCATGGGAAATAGGTGTTTTCCGCTGGTCTGAAGTGACCCCTGTGAAAGGGCCCTTTGACCCCCAAAGGGGTCACGACCCACAGGTTGAGAACCGCTGGCCTAGGGCAACCCAGCCCCGGGCATCGGGGTGCTGGGCAGGTACGAGGGGGCCCCTGGAGGAGGCACAGAGAGGCCTGGAGGCAGGAGGAGGTGCGCTGGGCACGGGCCCCCCTCTGCCCCTGCCAGCCCACGGGGTCTGCTTCCCCTGCAGCGTGGGCAGCAGCTGAGGCGCCAGTCCAGGTTCCGGGCTGCCCTCTGGCCTAGGGTCCCGCATTCTTCCTGCACTGCCTTGGCTCTCACTGCCCTCCCCCAACGAGGCCTCAGTTTGCCCGGCCACAGGTGGTCTCCTACCCGCCGGCTCCCGGTGGCTCCGCCCCGCCACCGCCTTTCCCGGCCACCACTCCACTCTGCTTAGCTCAGCCCCACTGCTGCCCATGTTCCCGGGGAAGAGAGCGGAGCATCCTCCCATTCCCCCTGTGCCCACCCCTCAGAGCTGGCCTGCCCGGCCTGACAGCCCCAGACTCTACCCTGGAGAGACCTGGGCAGGCTGGGCAAAGTGGGGAGTGAGCAGAGGGTGGGAGTGGAGGCGAGGCTGAGGGGGGTGCAGGAGGTGGGCGAGGGCAGCCAGGGGGCCCTCCACGCCAGGAGCAGCCCCTCTGGTGCCCAAGCTGTGGAATCGGAGCCTCACCCCTCCGAGACTCGGACCCTGACCTCGGAAACTTCCGGACTCTGCGGGGCATGCCGGGAGCATCGTGAACGTCGGGGTTCAGGCCACGTGATCCTCTCACCCCCTGCCCCTCGCACAGCTAAGCGCAGCTCCAGGCCCGGCTTCCCTCCTATCCCCGTACCCCCCGCTCCTGATGCGTCCGCAGCACCTGCCCGCCGCCCTGACCACTCTGCCAACCCGGGCCTGGGCCCCAGACCTTCCCAGGCCTTTCCCCGCTTTCCCCTCATCCCCGGGGCACAGGGACACTGCTACCGCGGCACCGGAGGAGGCTGCCGGGAGCTCAGCCTGAGCCGGAGTGACCCCAGCCCCAGCCCCGGCGCCCGGACCTGTGGGACACAGGATGCCTGGCAGGCCTGGGTGACCAGGAGGGCTAACCTCACCCTCCGGACAACCCGAGGGCGGGCAGGAGGGAGGACATGGGCGGGACCCGGGCAGGCAGGAGGGAGGACACGGGCGGGACCCGGCCCAGGGGCACCTCTCGAGCCGCCTGCCCTGGCTGCTCAGGCCACGCACTGTGGGAGGCGGGTTTGGGGGCCCGCAGTCACCCCGGGAACAGGTGAAGGTGAAGGTGGGGCTGCAGGGGCCGTGCCGTGCTCAGAGCAGAGGATGAGCCCAGCCTCCCCCACCTCAGGCCAGGCCCCCCACCCTCCCTCAGCTCTAGGGCCCTGCACGCTGCTCTCATCAAATCTGGGAGCCCCCCTTCAGCCCCTCCCCACCCAGAACCTCCCGGCTCAGCCCCTCCCCACCTGGCTCGCTTCTCCAGCAGCCACTGCCCTGGGCTCTCCCTTGGGAGAATCCTGGCCCTCAGGGCCTCCCAGCCAACCGTTGTGCCTCGGATCCTCGGGGGCGGGGTGCTCACCACCCCTGGAGCAGCTGCTCTGCCCTGGGCACCGGGTGTGACCCCTGAACCACCTGGGGAGGCTTCATGAGGCAGCATCTTGAACACACGCCTCCCCGCTCAGCCATCCGCCTCCCCACCACCATCATCCGCCCCCGTCCCAGCCTGGACCGGGGCCATGCAGCCCCCTGGCAGGGCCCGGCCGCCCAGCCAAGGGCGGGCAGCCTGGACCCAGCTCCTGCTTCCTCAGCATTCGTCCTCCAGCCTGGCAGCCCTCCCACCCCTCCCCCGCCGGGGATCTCCACCCTGCAAGGCGGGCGGGCGGGAGGGAGGGCAGGAGAGCCCAGGGTCCTCGTAGCTCTGGGCTCACACTCGGCCTTGGCTGCCAACCCTGGCTCCCAGCGCCTCCTGGGCGGGGCCAGGAACACCCCGTGGGGGGCAGGGAGCCCCCTGCCAGGCCCTCTCCGGGGGCAGAAGCTGGACAATGCAGTGCCCACGCCTCACGCCCCGCCTGGCGCTGGGGCTGCTGGGGCGGACAGAGGGGGCGAGGCCCGGGTGTCCAGCCCGTAAGCGCAGGGCAGGGCTGTGGCCTGGAGCGAGGCTGCCGGAGCGCTGGCAGGTGGGCAGGTGGACAGGCCGGACAGAGGCCCGGAGCCTGGACATCTCACAGCCCCAGCCCAGCCCCAGCCCAGCGGGTCCAGAGCGCAGGGCCAGCTGCTGCTTAGGGACCACGGCCCCTCCCTGCAGCCCCCTCCCTCTGAGCCCGGCCCAGGAGCAGCCCCTCCCCCGTCCCCAGCATAAAGCTGTCCATCCTGCCCAGCGTACAGCCTTCCCGCCCTCTCCCTCCAGGCCCCGGGCACCTGCCCCCCTCCCCCGCCCTGCCAACCCTGTGCCAGGAATGCCATCCTTCTCTCCAGCACTTTCCCTTTTCCTACGTGTGTTTTTATTGATGTCAGAGAGGAAGGGAGAAGGAGAGGGAGGGAGACATCCAGGCTGAGAGAGCAGTGGTTCTCCACCTTCCTAAGGCTGCGACCCTTGCACACAGTTCCTCATGGGGTGGTGACCCCCAACCATGACATGTTGCTACTGTGATGCATCGTGATGTCAATATCTGCATTTTCCGATGGTCTTAGGCGACCCCTGTGAAAGGGTCGTTCAACCCCCAAAGGGGTCGAGACCCACAGGTTGAGAACCGCTGTGAGAGAGTCATGGATCGGCCGCCTCCTGCTCGCCCCACCCTGGGGAGGGAGCCCGCAACCCAGGCCTGGGCCCTGACTGGGAAATGGAACCCTGACCTCCTGGTTCCTAGGTAGACGCTCAGCCACGGAGCCACGCCGGGGTCGGCCAGCACATTCTTTAGGATCAGGTCAGAGGTCACCTCCAGGAGAGGCCTCCCCGGTCCGCCCTCAGGCAGCGGGGTGCGGGGCCTGCAGTGGGAGGAACCCCACGCGGACGGGTCTTTAATGTATCAGCATCGGGGCAGCCTGGGCCCCATCTCAGTGCCGACCTCGGCGCCAGCGGCACAGGCCTGCGCCCGGGAGGGGAGCGAGCCGCCACCATCCTCTGAGGCAGCGGTTCTCAACCTGTGGGTCGCGGCCCCTTTGGGGGTCGAACGACCCTTTCACAGGGGTCGCCTAAGACCAGCGGAAAACACCTATTTCCCATGGTCTTAGGAACCAACACAGGGCTCCTCCGTGTAGCCAAGTGTAGCCACATCGTTTACTGTTGTCCTAGGAAGACTGTTGCCCATGCGACACCACGATTCAAGACAACGTTTCATTTATTTGTCATTAGAAATAAACATTTCACAATATATAATGACATATTGTTTTTGTGATGAATCCCTATGCTTTAATGATGTTCTGTTTGTAACAACGAAAACACATCCTGCCTATCAGATATTAACATGACAGTTCATCACAGTACCAAGATGACAGCGATGAAGTAGCCACGGAAGTAATTTTATGGTTGGGGGTCACCACCCCGTGAGGAGCCGTCTTAAAGGGTCGCGGCCTGAGGAAGGTTGAGAACCGCTGCTCTGAGGTCTTCCCTCGGGCAGAGCAGGACCTGCTGTGCCAGGGGCACCTCTGACCTGGAGGCAGAGCGGCTGGGGCGCAGGGACCAGCGGGGACAGCAGTGCATGGTGGGGGGTGGATCCGGAAAGTGAGGGGCCCTCGGGGGTGATGGGGACGGGAGCCAGGAAAGCTAAGGCTCTTCCAGACCAGCGAACGCCCCCAGAGCTGCTTGCTGGGTGGGTGGGCGGCAGGCAGGCCCAGGTCACGGCCCTTGTGACAGTGTCTGCCCCCCTCCCTCCCTCCCCCCAGCCCAGACAGAGCCAGCCCGGCACCCCAGGCCTCAGAGGCCACCGGCTGTGCTGGGCTCCGCCTCTGAGGCTCTGGGGCCACCTCGGGACTCAGCAGCCTCATCCGAGGAGTGGGCCCAGCACCGAGGGCCCAGGAGGAGGGCTGGAGGGCTGTCTTCCAGGCCAACCCTCCCCAGCATCCCGCATCCCTCCTGCGCCCGAGCGCCTGCCTCTGCTCCAGCGGCCGGCCGGCCGAGGCCTCAGACTCCCCACGTCGGTGCGGACGCCCCGGTCGGGCCGGACTGGGAGGGGCCTAGGCCCGGTCGGGGGGTGGGGGGAGCCGTTGGTGATGGAGACCGGGCGATAGAGAAAGGGAAGAGGCAGTGCACCTGTGCCCACCCCCACCCGCCGGCCAGCCCAGGGGAGGCCCCAGCCCCTCGCCGGGGAAGGAGGACAAACGGAGGTTTGTCCTTGGCCGGCGGGCGGCCGGCACCACACAATGACCCTTTCATCGGCTGAGGGAGCCCTGGGCCGGGGTTTCATCTGACAACGGAGGGCGCCCAGCCTGTGCGCCCCCCCCTCTCCTCCCGGGGGAGTGGTGGGGGGAGCCCTATCCAAGCCGGACCCAGGGCCATGGAGAAGGGAGGTCTCGGGGCTCCAGCGAAGCCCCTCAACTCCCCCCGGGGAGAGAGGCGGAGAGTGAGGGGCCGCAGGCTGCACCCAGAGTGCTTGCTCTGCCCCCATCCACTCCCCGATCCTGGGCTGATGGAAGGCCTGGGTCCCAGGGCCAACACCCCCATCTCCTCCCCTCCCCTTCGCTGCCACACCCTCTGCCAGAGCCTCAGCCCAGGTCCATCCCCGGCTGGGGCGCTGGGCTGCCCACGGGCTGCATGAGGCTCTGGGACAGGGTGTGGAGTGGAGAGGTCGGGGGGCAGGGGGGACCTGCTAGGCCTGTGTCCCTGTGCCCCAGGGGAGCTCCAGGCAGGAACCGTGTGCCCACAGGACCCCACACAGCACCTCCCTCCCTGGTGCCCGCCTCCTCCTCCTCCTCTGGCACCTCCACCGGCGGCCAGACTTCCCCTGAGGCCCCCCACCCCGGGCTCCTCTCTCTGTTGGACCCCAGAGGGGACATCCCCTCAAAGGCTGCTCCCCTGGGCGCTGGGTGACCTCGGGAGAAGGCCTCTCTTCTCTGCTGGACTCTGGCACAGGTGCTGCGAGGCGCCCGAGACGGCAAGTGCTGTAGTCCCTTCCAAGGTTCCCCCTCAGGGTCCTGTTTCCTCTGGGCAGCTCCTACCCATCCTTCCAAACCCGGTCGTGGTGCCACCTCCTCCAGGAAGCCCTCCCTCCGAGAGCTCACCACTCTCCTCCGCACAAACACACTCCTCAGAGCTGGGAACGAGCCTCCCTCCTGAGCGCTTACTGTAATCCGCAGGATGCCCCAAGCACAGCCCTGTGCCGGCTGGCTGGCTCCTCCCCCCCACCCCCCGGGGTTTGAGTCCCCATGGTCCCCTCTGCATAGAGGAAGGACACGGCCGAGGCTCTGGGACACCCCGGCAGGACAGAGAGGGAATGGGGTGGGATCTGGGTTGCCCCCTGGGCCCTGAGCCTCAGAAGGACTCCTGGGACATCTGATCAGAAAGGGGGCCACCGTCCTGGGGCCTCAGCACCGCTCAGAGCCCACCGCAGCCCCGGGGAGCCCTCTCCCCACCCCCAGAGGTCAAAGGGCAGCCTCTCAGAACACACTGCGCTCCCCCTACCCCTAAC
>PVJN01031192.1:0-25047 GCA_004026805.1 Lasiurus borealis
CTTCCGGGTCTCCCCGCGGACTGAAGCCAGATGTAACGGAGAGGCCTGGCCCTGTGCCTTCTGTTTATAGGCACTGAGAATTAGCTTTTCTTCCCTCTGCTTGTTCTCCTGGCTGGTCTTTTGTTCTCTTTCGGAGGGAGTTCTGAGCGATGGGGGGGTCCCAGCGGAAGGGAAAGGTTGGGCAGTGGCGACAGTGACCAGTGACTGTCCCTGCTGGGGGGTGGGGGGTGGGTGGGGACCCCCCGAGCTAGGGGGGAAGATGGGAGAAGGGAGACCCCATGTCTGCAAACCTTCACTTTACCGAGACTTACCCAAGTCATACTGCCCTTCTCTCTTCCCCTGGTACTTCGGTTTTTTTTGTGTGTTTGTTTTGAACCACTGTCTTTTGTACTGATAACACTTGATGACTTCGAAGCGAATATACTCTTTTAAGTTTTTTGTTGAACATAGTTACTGTTAGCAACAGGTGGAATACAACCGTATTTTACATTTGCAAAACTTAGTAAGATCGTCTCCTTTGCTCATTGCAACAGGACTTGCTTGCTCGTGTTATTGGTTGGTTCCTCCTTCTGTAACCACATTGTGTTTTGTTTGTGAGACTTCCACCTGCTTGGACCACTCCTTTTTCATTTCTGGGCTCTTGAGTCCTAGCATCGTTTGGGAACTGGACTGCCTCTTTTTCTTTTTCCTTTTCTTTTTCTTTTTCCTTTTCTTTTTCTTTTTCTTTTTCCTTTCCTTTCCTTTCCTTTTTACCTTTTCCTTTCCTTTTCCCTTCCCTTCCCTTTTCTTCCCTTCCCTTCCCTTCCCTTCCCTTTCCTTTTTTCTTTTCTTCCCTCCATCCCCTCACTCTCCTCCCCTCGCTTCTCTCCCCCTCTCTCTCCCCTTCCCTCTTCCTCTCCCTTCCCCCTCCTCCTCTTCCTCTCCCCCTCTCCCTCTTTCTTTTTTTCCCTCCACTAAGACCTGCGGTTTGACTCTAGATCTAAATTATGGATTCGGGGACCTGTAGCTTTCATTAGCTTTTCAAAAGTCTGTAAACCCAACTATAATAATAGTACAGCTGAGATTGCTTACTGATGGCCATGGATGTTCTAAGTGGTTCTCATTGCTTTACTTGTATTAACCCGTTTAATCTTTACAATGATCCTATGAAGTGCATGTATTTGTTATCTCCATTTCACAGAAAAGGAATCTGGTGAGGAATGTCGCCTTAGATCTTACAGGCTTGATGTGATGTGGCTTTGTGACTGTGGTTTTTTATTTATTGCTCCACATGTCATCCAGCCATTTAATTATTTATCCCCGCTTCCTTGGTTTTTGACCTGTTTCTCTTCTTAAGCTGTAGGGTCAAGCCTCGGACTGACCTGCGGCAGAGCCACACACAAGTCCCAGTCTGGAGGGCAGAGCCCTCCTAGCACAATTAAACTTGACCTTATAGTCCTGCTTTGTTCATAAATAGCTAAAGGGCTGTGGGAGGTGCAGCAAGTGCTGCCAGAACAAGGCTTGAGTAATGAAACTAGCAAGAACATTGTAAACATGTTGACCACTCCCCTTGTTTTGCTTTGTGTGTCCTGATTATAAAATAATGCTTCAGCTTACAGGCTGGGTAACTGTTTCCTCATCCAGATAGTGACCTACCTGGTCCCAACTGTATTTTCTTGTCTGTTTTCTTTAATCCTTCACCGCCCTTCCTCAGGTTCACCTCTGGCTATGCTGGACCCGGTTCATTAAGCTAAATGTTTGATGAATAGGATAGCCTTTCCAGAGAAAGAATCTATGAATTAGGTTATAAGTTTCTGCCCTTCTCCATTAAAACTACTAATCATTTTCTCAATATCCATTTAAAGCAGACAATATAAAGGCAAAGACAAAAGATTCACAGGTGGTGATGGCAAAGGTGAATCTTTGGGTCCAAAAAGAGAACAAAATAAGATTATTGTGCAACTCAAAGGGAAACTAAGACTTTTTTTTCTTTGTAAAACAAGTTGCTCTTGAACATGTTAAAAGCTGAGTCAGGATTGTATAAAATGGGTATACTGAGAAATAGAACCTAGTTGGGGAGGTTGTATATCATAATAGTTAAAAAGCACAGACTTTTAAAAAAATATGTTGTTATTGATTTCAGAGAGGAAGGGAGAGATAGAAAGAAACATCAATGATGAGAGAAATCATCCATTGGCTGCCTCCTGCATGCCTCCCTCTGGGGATCGAGTCCAAAACCCAGGTATTTGCCCCAACTGGGAATCAAACCGTAACCTCCTGGTTCATGGGTTGATGCTCAACCACTGAGCAACACCAGCTGGGCAAGCACAGACTTTTGAAAGTGAAAGACCCAGATTCTTTTCCCAGCTCTACTAATTAACCTCTTTAACTCAGGTATAAATGGAATGACAGTAGCCATTTTATAGGACTAAATGAGATAATGTTTCTTATAGCACAGTCTTGGTATACTGAAAGCACTCACTAAATGTAGCAAAATACCTCTCATCTTTTGTTTAAATATCAAGGATTATTGTGTACAGCCCTTAGCACAGTGCTTAGCTAAAGTCTGCACTCATTATTTGATAGCTATTATTATTTCTGCTAACACTAGGAAGTAAATATTTACTGAGAATCTACCTTATTCCATAGATAGGTCTCTATTTTCAAGGAGTTTAGTAGGTTGCATGGACTAGTAAACAGACAGTTATAAATGCCATAAACACTATAATAATAGGTTATGACAAGAGGCCTGGTGCATGACATTCATGCACTCACAGGGGGGTGGTCCCCTCAGCCTGGCCTCTGTCTTCTTATGGTCCAGGAACCGGCAGTCTAATATCCCCTGAGGGGTCCTTAGAACTGCTATTGAGCAGAAGAGGCTTCTGCCATCCCTGCTGCGCTCGCCAGCTGTGAGCCCGGCTCAGGGCTTCTGGCTGAGTAGCTCTCCCTTTATGGGAGCACACTGGCTACTAGGGGGCAGTTCTTGCATCATCAGAACTGGTCATTCCACCATTTGGTCAATTTGCATATTAGCCTTTTATTATATAGGATAAGTTGGGTCAGAGAAGGCTTCTGGAGGGAATAATGTCTGCGGTGGAGGGGGGTGATAGATCCACGCATGGAGCAAGTGTTTCATTGCAGTCAAGGAGTCTGTTTCCATTTTCTCATTTAGCTAAAACATATAAATGGGAAGGAACAAAGGTTAAACCATGGAGCTAGTGAGGATAGTTAGAGACATCATTATAAGGTAATGTGGGGAGCCACCAAAGGAGAAGAGGAGGGCCCATGATTAGATCCACACAGACAAGAGAAACAAGTGAATTTACTTTGTTTATTGGGAACAAAAGACCTAGAAAGATTCAGTGTTGGTAAGGATGAGACAATATAGGTTGATAGGAAGGAATGTAAAATTGGAAAAGCACCATAGGCCTGTAAACTTGGTTATTTTGGGGTAAATAAATGCCTAAAATAGGTATGACTCAGGAAAATGAGCTATATACATGTCTTAGTCTGTTCTGGCTGCTATAACAAAATACCATTGGCTAGGAGGCAGATAACCAATAGAAATTTATTTCTTACGGTTCTGCAGGCTGGGAAGTTCAAGATAATGTACCAGCCAATGGCCAATTCTGTCTCCTGAAGGCCTCATTTCTGTTTCATTGCTGACTTTTCCCCTGTCTTCAAAGGGGTGAGGCATCTCTTTCAGGCCTCTTTTATAAGAACATTGATCCCATTCATGAAGACACTATCTTTAATACCAAATCACCTACCAAAAGCCTCACTTCCTAATTACCATCACATTAGATTTTAGGATGTCAACATAAGGATTTGGCTGGGGGTTGGGAGGCACAAACATTCAGTCTGTAGCAGTAAACTTCCTTTAATGTGTCTGCTTTTATATTAAACATCCCTCTGGTCCCATGTTACAAGTTTAGGTAGTAGTCCTACTCCATAGGGATGTCTTGAATGTTTCTACTGGGTTGTCTTAACTAGTTAGAACACTAATAAATACCTCTCATATAAAACTTTTGAAAATTTATTTTGGAAACACGCAGACACACACACACACACACACACACACACACACACACACCACACAAGAAACCAAACATCCTGTTATAAATCCTCTGGACAAGGTTAGGCAAATTTTTTGCAAAGGGCCAGACAATAAATATGTTAGACTTTGAAGCCCACATAAGAATTTAGTCTCTTCACCACCACCCATGTGGAAATTATCCTTACCTCAAGGGCTAAATGGAAACAGGCATGGGCCAATTTGCCAGTCCCTTCCCTATGGTGTTACAGTGTTATTTTCCATTATTTGATAAGCTTTGTTTTTCAGTGGATTCTTAGAAAATTAATTGCTGCCTAGTGATTTCCAGTGTTATGTGTATATTGACAATCCAAAAAAAAAAACAAAAAAAACAAAAAAAAAAACAATTTCAGCCAATTGTTTATATTTTCTTCGATCAAATCTCTCTTGATTTTTCAGACAAAAAAAATTTTGTCCTAATTGGTAAGTGACTATAACGTATTAGTGACAGAGCCAGGATCAAAAGCTGTTTTCTGACTCTACGATTAATATGTTCATGTTACCATTATGATGAACATTTGTGTGACAGAATTTCTAAGCCCTGCTTCATAGCCCAGGAATTTTATATAATGTTCTGTCTGTAATGCTAGTTGTAAGAAAATGATTTTGACTGTTTCCTAAAGCTGTAAAGAATATTTGTAAAATTGTTAGATTTGCATTTTCTTATTCTTTTGAATGGGAGTAAGAGTAATGAAGTAGTCTGAAGACAAGCAGCAGGAGGGAAGAAAAAGCAACTAACTTGAAGAAGCCACAGATAATTCTTCCCGTTTCCTTTTTTAGGTACCTCTAAAACCGGGCAGAAGTCTCATGGATTGGATTAAACTGACCAAAAGTGGAAATGACTTAACAGGATTAAAAGGCAGGTTAATTGAAGTAACTGAAGAAGAACTTAAAAAACACAACACAAAAGATGATTGTTGGATATGCATAAGAGGTAGGTGGTATTTATGAAGTACTGCAAAAAACGTTGGGTGGGCCTTCCTGTTGTAGTGTTTCCTGTTTTATGATTCACAAATAGATAATAAAATGTGCTTTATACTGGGTAATAAGTTATATAATTCCAAATTTAGGCAGTATTTCTTCCTTCTATACTATTTTATATAGTATATTCTCTTTTAAAGAAAAGAAGTGTTTGCCAGGCAATTTAATACCAAAGTAGTAAAATTACTCTGTAACACCTAGTTTATAAAGAATGTTCCACCTTAGTGTTTTATAACAGAATTCTGTCAGAAAAATGTCTTTGAGAATCTAAAGTAAATCAGAAAGCCCATATTAAAGCTCAATCTTTAGTTCTTACTTATAGCCATCTTTATTATTTAATGTGTGTTTCTTAGCAATGTTAGTTACCTGATTTTTCTAGCCTATGGCAAATTAGAAGCTTCAAATTAGAAATGAGTGGATTATAAGAGGGTGGCTGGTAAAAGCAGACTTTATGCCTCCTAACAACCCGACTTCTAGATTGGAACAAAATAATAAAAGGGCACAGAACTGTACAATAGGCCTCCATAGCAATGTTCTTGAGTCACTCACACATGGTTAAATATGTCTGCTATTCTCTGTTGGAAGTGTGTCATTTATTGCTATTACCACAATTGCAAATTGTTGGTGTATAATTTAGGTGTATTGTCACTTATACTAATTACACTAACCTATATGAAGGCAGGGACCATGTCAATTTTACTGCTTTGTCCTTGGTGCCTGGAACATAGACCTCATCAACATGTGTTTGTTGATTGAATGTAACTGATCATTCTTAAGAAGTGTGGTTTCTTAAAGAAATGTATGGCTGTCACAGTAGATTGGTGCTATAACAACTGGAAAGACACCAGTAGACACCAATTAGTTTTCTAGGAATGCCCAAACAAAATACCATAGGCTGTGTATTTTGTTTGGGCATCAGAAACAAACTGTCTCACATTCTGGAAGCTAAAAGTCTGAGATCAAGGTGCTAGCAGGGTTGGGTCTCTTTGAGGGCTATGAAGAACCTGTTCTGTTACCTAGTTTCTGGTGGTCTGCTGCCAATCTTTGGAGTTTCTTGGCCTGTAGAAGCATCACCCTGATCTCTGCCTTCATCTTCACATGGCATTCTCCTGTGTACTGGGGTCCAGATTTTTCAACTTCTTTTTCCCCATTAATCCTTGCCAGAGGATATTTTTTCCATTGTTTTTGTTTTGTTTTGTTTTGTTTTTAGAAAGAGTGGGAAGGAGGGAAAGAAGATGGAGGGGAAAAAGGAGGAAGAGAGAGAGAGAAAGAAATATCTATGTCAGAGGGAGACACATCCATTTGTGACACATTGATTAGTTGTCTCCTGCTTGTGTCCATACTGGGGCTAGGAATCAAACCAGCAACCCAGTATGTACCCTTGACCAGGAATCGAACCGGGGACACTTTGGTCCACTGGCTGATAATTGATCACTGCACAAAAACCGTCCAGGGCCAGATTTCTGTTTTTATGAGAACACCAGCCTTCCTTACTCCAGTAAGACCTCATTTAGATACATCTGCAATGACACTACATCCAAACAAGTTCACATTGTGAAGTACTCATGGTTAGGACTTCAACATATGTATTTCGGGTTGCACAATTCAACCCACAACAGAAATAATTAGAGTGTGACATGTTTTCAGTGGCTAAGAGGACAGAATTTTGTAGCAGGTGATGACATAACTCATTCCAAGGCAGAAGAACAGCTGCTCTACTCCCCTAGGTCAGGGAAATGCAATGTATAACACCAACAACTTGGAATGAGGATTCTGCCATGCAGACATTCCTTTTGTCATTTTATAGGGCTTTTAATACCCTCCTTGCCCTTCCTCTATGCTGCCTACCTCTTTATCAGATGTGAATAACTATACAAAAAGACCTCCCCATCCTGCCTGTGTGTTTTCTGCTAGACTGGGGTAGGGTGGGAGGAAAGGGGGTGGGAGAGGGTCCCATTTCCAGGAACATCTCAGCTGTCTCAGGCTGTAGGCATGTCTGAGCTCTGTTTCTTCATTAGAAAGCCACTTTTCTAGAAAACTCACTTTTGTGAACCCCTCATATCCTAGTTATATCAGGTAAAGGAGGCACTGTTGTAAATAGTCATACTTTATTATTCATTTGATGGACTTAAAGGACTGGATCACTGTGTTCAGAAAGTAACATATACTTTTAGAGTTTCTACTGCCAGTTTACATATCTCCTTACTGGTCTGAATGCATGGCTCCTTTTCTGGTAAAGGTGTTGATTTAAGGATATATTTTTACAAGTTTTTGTTGGAGAATTTGTTCTGCTCTGTTAATAATAAGGCCTTTTTTTCCCCCTTTCAGAAGAATTTGGTTTTGTATTTTATCCAGAAATACTTATTTCCATACAGGTCCTACCCTTAGAGTTTCATTTCTAGTAGGAGAAGATAAATGACTATTAGACAAGTCTGAGTGAAGTGCCCTAAGAGGGCTGTAAAGAAAGTGGTATCAGATTGAAGAGAGGAAGGCATGTGGGTTAGAAAAACCAGAGACGCTTCATGGTAGGGATGAACTTTGAAGTGATGGACCCGATTTCAACAGGAAATGAGGAGGAGGTACATCCAAATAGAGGGAAAGGTCTGAACAAGAGTACAGACCCAGAACAGTCTGAGGTATGTGCTGGAGCTTAGGTTCACTGGTGGAGAACTATAAGAAAGAGGACTACAAAGGAATGTTAGGTCAGGTTGTAGAGGACCTTGGAAGCCAGGCTGAGGAATGTGTGCTTAATTTAGACAGTGCTGTAAATTGTGGGAGGTTTTTGAATGTGGAGACAGTGTGATCAGAGTGTGCCTGAGAAAGATCAGTTTGGTGGTGGTGTAGTCAGTTGAAATGAGACTAGGAAGGCAGTAGTTCCATACAGAAGTTCAGATGGCAGTAGGTGAACCAGGATGTTGACAAAGACAGTGGAGAGTTATAGGATGAATGTGAGACTGGTTACTGTAATTTCTAACAGGATCCTAAATGAAAGTAAAAGAAAGCACATGACTAAACGTAGCTATCCTTTTCTTCTTAGTTGTTCTAATTTAAAATAATAATACCTTAAAGGGGGGCTGAAATATTGTTTGGGCCCGTTTTTTTTTTAATATTTTTAAAATATATTTTATTGATTTTTTTTTTTTACAGAGAGGAAGGGAGAGGGATAGAGTTAGGAATAACGATGAGAGACATCCATCAGCTGCCTTCTGCACGCCCCCTACTGGGGATGTGCCCACAACTAGGATACATGCCCTTGACCGGAATCGAACCTCAGACCTTTCAGTCGCAAACCAATACTCTATCCACTGAGCCAAACCGGTTTCAGCTGGACCCAAGTTTAAATCAAAGATCAGAGAAGCAAAGTGTTATAGTATCTTTTATGTTTTTAAGTTTTAAATTCTTTATTTACTTTAACAACTGCCCCATTTTTAAATCAGGTTGAAATTCAGCTGATTGGGCTGTGGGAGGCACAGTTAGACTCTTCAAGAAATAATTTTTACAGATAATATTTGGGGACTTTTCTTTTTGGGGAGATATAGGAGTATTTCTGCCTTGTCGGGTCATGTTCATAAAAATGATGGGGTGAGAATAGTACTTGGCTGGCAACTGCTTTAATTGTATAAACTGAAATGTAGGCATTCTCTAAGGCAGGTAATATGGAGTTTCTAATTTGTTCACTCAATTCTTACCATTTTCTGTAAAGTTTGTAATTTTAATGCAGTGGGAGTTAGAACATTAAGAGGATTGGTGGGGAAAAGATTGCTTTTCTAAAAACTTAGTTGAATTTTCCAGTCATTCGTGCTTTTATGGGTTTTTCCCATAAAATTGCTCATGTGTGAGAGTTCTATAGAACCCAAACCAAACTTATTTTTTTCTGTAATATATTTTTCTGTAGTATGTAGTCACTGTGGGTAATGATGTGTTAAATTATGAAATTATCATTTGGCTGACTGGTGCAATCTTTGATCTTAATGAGGATGAGAGGAAATGTGGCTCGACTAGTAATCCATTTGAATAAATGATATTTAGAAATAGTTGATTACAGCTAATAGATTGGTGGCCCAATTTTAAAAATTTAGTGGATCAAATTCTCCAAATGGGATTTTATTTATAGCTTAGAAATGAACTTGCTTTGATTTCTCTTAATACTGATTGTCATATACCAGTAAATTAGAGTTCTGCTTGTGATCCCGGACAAAGTGACTTGAAATGGGTTAGTATTTTTTTTTTGTCTCATATTTTAAAAATCTTGAGAAATTGATTCTAAAAAGTAGCCCTATTATATTTTTATCACAGCTTCCTATTTTTACAGTATAGTTCCCTTTATTCATCCATTTCTAATCTAATCTATATATTTTTCAGGTTGCCCATTATATACCACTAGAGACCTGGTGCATGAAATCTGTGCATGGGGGGTTGTTTCCCTTAGCTCAGCTACACCCTCTCCAATCTGGGACATTCCTCTCACAATCCAGGACTGCTGGCTCCCAACTGCTCGCCTGCCTGCCTTCCTGATTGCCCCTAACCACTTTGCCTGCCAGCCTAATCACCCCCTAACTACTTCCCTGCCAGCCTGATTGATGGCTAACTGCTCCCCTGCCAGTCTGATTGCCCTTAACTGCCTTCCCCTGCTGACCTTGTCCTCCGTAACTGTCCTCCCCTGCCGATCTGGTCACCCCTAACTGCCTTCCCCTGCAGGCCTATTTGCCCCTAACTGCCCTCCCCTGCTGATCTGGTCACCCCTAACTTCCCTCCCCTGCCAACCTCATTGCCCCTAACTGCTTTCCCCTGCTGGTCTAGTCTTCTCGCCCCCAACTGCCTACACCTGCAGGCCTAGGTTCCCCCAAACTGCCCTCCCCTGTAGGCCTGGTGCCCCCCCCCAACTGCCCTCCCCTGCAGGCTTGATTGCTTTCAACTGTCCTCCCTTGCAGGCCTGGGTCCCTCCCAACTGCCCTCCCCTGCTGGCCTGATTGTCCATAACTACCCTCCCTTGCAGGTCTGGTTCCTCCCAACTCCTCTCCCCTGCTGGCCATCTTGTGGTAGCCATGTTGAGTCCACATGGGGGCAGCCATCTTGTGTGTTGGAGTGATAGTCAATTTGCATATTACTCTTTTATTAGATAGGATAGAGGCCAGGTACAGGTGTGGGGGCTGGCTGGTTTTCCCTGAAGGATGTCCTGGATCAGGGTAGGGGTTCTCTTGGGGCGTGGGGCAGCCTTGGCGAGGGGCCTGTGGTGGTTTGCAGACTGGCCATGTCCCCCCCGCCCGTGATCCAAGCATAGGCTGCAAGCAGGTATCTGGGATTTATTTATCTTCTATAATTGAAACTCTGTAGCCTTGAGTGGAGGAGGGCTGGGCAGGGGAAGCTTGGTTTCCTCCATTGCCAGGGGCAAGCCAAGTCTGCTTGCTCCAGCTCCGTGGCTTCCATCTTCTTGGTTGGGTTAATTTGCATATTCCTGATTGGCTGGTGGGTGTGGCTTGTGGGTATAGCAGGGGTATGGTCAATTTGCATGCTTCTCTTTTATTAGATAGGATTAATGCAGATAATCTAGTTTTTGTTATTTGTTAGTTGTGTCTGACTAGTATCCAAGTCTTTTTTTTTTTTTTACTTTGTCTTGATCTATTTAACTGTCATTCAGTTTCTTCTTCTTTTTCTTCTTCTTCTTTTTTAACTCTTCCTTTCTCTGTACCTCCCTTCCATTCACTAAAAATCTAGTAGAGGGAAAAAACTGTGGTCTTGGGGCCTAATATAACCCTGAGATGTTTGTTTGGCTGAATAAACTTCATCCTGCATTTTGAAATTTTTGTAGTAGGGGAGTTTTGGATTATAAATTCAGTTTTAAAGAAAGATATCTAGTTATTCAAACTTTCTCTTGTTCTTGTGTCATTTTTTTATTTTTTAGTGAATTTGTTAATTTCATTATTGATCAAAGTGGCATAACTTTGTTTACAGTAGTCTCTTATTATCTCTTTATTATATGTAGGGCCTATTTAGATATGCCCTCTTTTATTTCTGTTATTGCTAATTTTTAGTTTTCTCTTTTTTTCCCCTCAATCTTACTAGAAGTTCACCAATTTTATTAACTTTTGGCTTTTATTTTTTCTGTTGCTTATCCATTTTCTGTTTCATTAATTTCTAGTCTTATCATTATTAGGGAGATGGCTATTTTTTCCCCTGAAGCATTGGCATCAATATCTTTATGGAGATAACTTGGAATAACTCTAATTATATTTCTGGTGAATGTCTGAATTACTTGGTAGTGGCAAATTTAGTGTTGTGATTTTTACCCTTATTTATGTTTTAGTTTTTTCCATTATCCCTTCGCCAAAGATTTTTTTCTCATTTGAACTTAGTACCCAGTAATACAATTTTCTTTTTTTTTTTTTAAATCAAAATCACATATATAGCTCAAAATCTCTATAAGGGGTGTCGGATCTTGTGAGGTAGGTATTGTCCTTCACAGATGAGGGTACTGAAGCTTAGAGAATTCTTGTTTTCCAAATGAGGAGACTGAAGCTGAGATAGTATAACAGTGGGAACTCATGGATATAATTTGCAGAAACGTCAGTATAACCTGGCTTAACTAGAAAACAGTTGATTACAAAGTTGCAGGTAGAACTAACTTGAGGTGAAGGTTTGTGCTGGGGTTCAGCTAGTGTTTCGGGACCTATTTTCACACTATCTTGTAGTTTTCTTTCTGGGATTGCTCCTTCATAGCAGAAAGATGAATGCAGCAACTCTCTCTATATCCCTCTAGTTATTGTCAGGATCTGTTCAGTTTATCTAATAGGTAAAATAAAAGTCTTGGAGTTGGCTCTGTTTGACAGTTTTGCTGTACTAATAACAATAATTCTGTTTAGGAGCAAATGATGTACTTAATCACTTAAACCTATGCCATGGTCTTCATCCTTAGCCTAGTTGGGGACACACTGAAGCACACATGGCTCCTTGAAAAAAAATGTGACCTTGTTGCTGGAAGGGGAGTGGATGCTGGTAGAGAAAATATTAATGAGAGTAAAGTAACTTGTTGAAGACATAGTTATGAGAATGGAACCTTCATTTTAACCTACGCAGTCTGATTCTGAGCTGTTATGGTTAAACTATACCTTATTCAACTTCTAGATTTACTCCTGGTTTAGCATTTACTTTGTGTGCCATATGTAAATTCATTAAGAGGTGCATATTACTTGTTCTTCTCTTGTGTTAATTAACATTGTTATTTAACACTCATACATGATATCCTTCTGAGACAATTTTAAAAAATATTTTTTATTGTTTAAAGTATTACATGCAGTAGTACATTCATCTCCTTTTTTATCCCCCTTGACCTTCCCCAGCCTCCCCTACCCCATTGCATGCCCTCATCCCACCCCCCAGTGTCTGTCTTGTGTCCATTTGTTGTGCTTATATTCATACATACAAATCCTTTGATTGATCTCTTTCTCCTTCTCCCCCTCCCCAACAGTCCCCTACTTTCCCATTGTAAATTGACAGTCTGTTTGGTGCTTTACTGCCTCTGTATCTATCTTTTTGTTTATCAGGCTACAATATTCTTTATTTTCCATAAATGAGTAAGATCATGTGGTATTTTTCTTTCATTGCCTGGCTTATTTCACTTAGCATAATGCTATCCAGGTCTATCCATACTGCTGCAAATGGTAAGAATTCCTTCTTTTTTATAGCAGCATAGTATTCCATTGTGTAGATGTACCATAGTTTTCTAATACACTCATCTGCTGATGGGCACCAAGGCTGTTTTCAAATCTTAGCTATGTATGGTGAATTGTGCTTCTATGAATATAGGGGTGCATATATCCTTTCTAATTGGTGTTTCTGATTTCTTGGGATATATTCCTAGAAGTGGGATTACTGGGTCTAATGGGAGTTCCATTTTTAGTTTTTTGAAGAAACTCCGTACTGTTTTCCATCCACAGTGGATGCACCAGTTTGCATTCCCACCAGCAGTGCACGAAGGTTCCCTTTTCTCCACATTCTTACCAGCACTTGTTTGTTGATGATTATTATTCTGATAGGTGTGAGATTATACCGCATTGTCATTTTGATTTGGTCATGGTGTATGATATTTCTGATGTACTGCTGGATCCAATTTGCTAGAATTTTGGTGAGGATTTTGGCATCTATGTTCATGAGGGATATTGGTGTGTAATTCTCTTTTATTGTGTTGTCTTTATCTGGTTTTGGTATTAGGGTGTTGCTGGCTTCATAGAAGGAGCTTGGAAGTGTTCCTTCCTCTTGAATATTTTGGCATAGTCTGAGGACGATATGTTTTAGTTCTTCCTTGAATGTTTGGTAAAACTCCCCTGTGAAGCTGTCTGGCCCAGGGCTTTTGTTTGCTGGAAGCTTTTTGATGACTGCTTCAATTTCTACCATAGTTATTGGCCTATTGAGATGTTTAGATTCTTCCTGATTAAGTTTTGGAAGGTTATATTTTTTTAGGAATATGTCCATTTCCTCCAGGTTGTCCACTTTGTTGGAATAGAGTAGTTCATAGTATTTTTTTTAACAATCCTTTATATTTCTGTGGTGTCTGTTGTTCGTTCTTCTTTTTCATTTCTGATTTTGTTTATTTGGGTCTTCTCTCTTTGCTTCTTGGTAAGCCTGCTAGAGGTTCTTCAATCTTGTTTATCCTTTCAAAGAACCAGCTCTTGGATTTTTTTGTTTGTTTGTTTGTTTTTGTCTCTAGGTTGTTTATCTTCACTCTGGTCTTTATTATTTCCTTCCTACTGCTTACGGTGGGCTTTTCTTGTTGCTCTCTTTCTAACTCTTTGAGTTGTGGGGGGTAGGTATTTTATTACTATTGTCTTTTTGTTTTTTTTGCAGTAGACTTGTAGAGCTATGAACTTCCCTCTCAAGACTGCTTTCACTGTGTCCCATAGATTTTGGATTGTTGTGTTTTCATTGTCATTTGTTGTCATGATGTTTTTTATTTCTTCTTTGATCTCTCTGGTAACCCAGTCATTGTTTAAAAATATGCTGTTTATTCTCCATGTGTTTGATTTCTTTGGATTTTTTTTATTGTAGTTGATTTCCAGTTTTATGCTACTGTGATCTGAGAAGATGCTTGATATGATTTCTATCTTCTTGAATTTGAAGACACTTTTGCCTGTGACCAAATAAATGGTCTCTCTTTGAAAACGACTCATGTGTACTTGAAAAGAATGTATATTCTGTGGCTTTGGGGTGAAATTTCTGAATATGTCAATTAATTCCATCTGGTCTAGTGTGTCATTTAGGATTGATGTTTCTTTGCTGATTTTTTTGTTAGAGAATTTGTCCGATGCTAATAATGGGATATTAAAGTCTCCTACTATGATTGTATTGCTATCCATATCCTCCAGGAGTTTTTTTTTTTTTTTTTTTATGTATATGGGTGCTCCCATATTGGGTGCATATATGTTTACCAGAATTATTTCTTCTTGTTGGATTGCTCCCTTTAGTATTATGAAGTAGCCTTCCTTATCTCTTGTTATGTCCTTCACTTTGAGATCTAATTTGTCAGATATAAGTATTGCAACCCCAGCTTTTTTTCATTTCCATTTGCCTGAAAAACCTTTTTTTTTCCTTCACCTTCAGTCTGTGTGCGTCTTTTTTTTCTGAGATGGGTTTCTTGTAGACAGTATATATATGGGTTGTGTTTTCTTATCCAATCGGTTACCCTATGTCTTTTGATTGGTGCATTTAATTCATTTACATTTAAAATTATTCTTGATAGGTAGTTATTTGTCACTATTTTTGTTCTTTGTCCTTGTGTCCCTTTTTTGCTTCCTATGTCTTTTTTTTACAGCAGGCCCTTTAGTATTTCTTGCATTGCTGGTTTGGTGGTAATAAATTCCCTTAGTCATTTTTTGTTTGTGAAGTTCCTGATATCACCTTCAATTTTGATTGAAAGCCTTGCTGGCTACAGTATTCTTGGATTCAGAATACTGAATGAATTTGTATATTTCATTCTATTTCCTTCTGGCCTGATGAGTTTCTGTTGAGAAATGAGTTGCTAGTCTGATGGGGGTTCCTTTGTAGGTAACTTTCTGTCTCTCTCTGGCCCCTTTAAAGATTCTTACTTTGTCATTGGTGTTTGCCAATTTAATTATAATGTACCTTGGTGTCGGTCTTTTGGGATTCAATTTGCTTGGACTTCTTTGAGCTTCTTGGTTTGTGTGGGTTTTTTCTTTCCTATATCAGGGAAGTTTTCTGTCATTACTTTTTCAAACAGGTTTTCTATTTCCTGCTCAGTTTCCTCTCCTTCTGTTATCTGGATGTTGTTTTGTTTCATGTTTTCCCAAAGTTCCCTTAGGCTCTACTTCTGCTTTTTAATTTTTTTTTTTTCTAAAAGGTGCTCTGGATATTTTTTTCTACCTTGTCTTCTAGCTCACTGATGCGGTCCTCTGCTTCCTGCTTCTTCTAATCTACTCTTGATGCTTTCTATTGAGTTCTTTACATCCGTGATGTCATTTTTTTCATTTCTTTTTGGTTCTTCTTCATTTCCTTTTGGTTCATACATATATTTTCGCATTTGTCTTCCATTCTTTTCAACCACTTTATGACCATTTCTCTGAATTCTTTGTCTGACAGGTTGCTTGCTTCCATTTCATTTACTTCATTTTCTGGTGATGCCTACTTTTCTTTCGTATGTGGACTTTTTCTTTGTCTCCCCACTTTTCTTTCATATGTAGGCTATGTCTTTGTCTCCCCGTGGTCTCTCTTCTCTTGGTGTCTGGTTATGCAGTTCTCTCTCTCCTGCATTGATTTAAAGGCACAAAATACAACATAACCAGGTACAATGCACAAGGCACTGAACAGAAATGTATTCACGATACTAATAAAGGTGACTACCAGAGAAAGGCAAGTTAGAGGATATTAGAGAATGAAGAAGAGAGAGAAAAAAGAAAGGAGTGCAAAAATGAAATTCAGAAAAGAAAATAAAATAAGAGAGAAAGAAATAGAATAAGGAAGAAGAGAGGAACAAATTATATATATGGAGAGAAAACTCCAATAGAACAGCCACTTATCCCAACAAGTGCCAGCAACAAGTACCTGGAGATGAATATAAACTACAAACAATAACTAATATCAAGTGAGGTGAGGGAAAACAGAAGCAAATAATAAACAAAAACAAAACAAAAGAATAAGCAAAACAATCTCACAAATAAGCATAAAAATCAATATAATCAGCAATCAAGCAAACACAACAAAGGGACGGAGAGAATAAATTTTTGATAGCAAAGACACAGAAGAGAAAGGTGTGTATGGACTTGGAGCAGGGGATTGGAAATTATATATATAAGTAGGGTGAAATTTTAATGGGGTAAAAAGAAGGAATAGGGAAAATTTAAAGCAGGAAAAGGGTAAGAGAAATAGGACAACAAAAGAAGAAAAGTTAGGAAGAGAGTGATAGCATAAATGTAAAATTGAGATAGAGTAAAATGATGCTAAAGGAAAGATGAAAATAGAACGTAGAACACTAATCCCAAAGTAAAACAAATAGAAAATAAAATGACACTTTAAAAAAAAGTAAAATAGTAGTAGTAATAATACTGGTTGAAAATAAAAATGTAATAATTTAAAAGGTAAAATCAAGTTAGGAAAAAAGAAAAAAAATTAATTTCTAAAGATGGAAAAAAAAAAGTGCAGTAGTGAAGGTCATTCTGTTCCTCTACTGTTCTGTTTGGCACTCCTGTTTCCTAGCCACGACAGTATTGCAGTTCCCTGCATTCCACTGCTCCTCAGTGTTGTAAGCCAGTCCTGATTTTTAATCAGGCTGTGTTTCTTAATTTTTTGTATTCCTTTATTTGTGTTTACATAGGAGTCAATTTGTGATTCAACCCCTGGGTGGCATTGTTTCTGGATTGACCTCCAGGTCTGTAAATCCTCTCTAGCTTAGATCCTGCTTTCCTTGTGGCACTCACTACCAGTTTGTGGGAGTGGGCTGCCCCCGAGCTGATTCTCCAATGGTCACTCCACACTCTGATCCCCAGGTTCCAGAAAAACAACTCCCCGCCCCTGCAGTCTCTTAGGGTGTCCCCATTTGGGTGATTCTATGTTTTGGGCTTAGTAATCAGAAGCAAGTATTTAAAGAGGAAAAAGAAAAAAAGAAAAGCCAGTGTAAGTGTGCAGATTCTGGGGCTTTGCGCAAGTCTATGCAGTCTTTTTTTCCCCTTGGGTCTAAGCAGCTGGCACACTTAAAATATTTAGGTTGGCCTTTTGCATCAAATCATAATGGGTTGCTTTTTTAGAATTCCTTTCTGTTAGCTGCTCTGAAGGACCCCCTTCCACATTCACGGATAACGCCAGCCCCAACATCCATGGATTTTTCTAGGCGTAGACTTCCCTCAATCCCCCAGCTCCCTCAATGCATGCGTTTCTCTCTCCTGCCAGGACCAGATACCTCACCTTATCCCAGGCGAAATCTGACCTTTCCGTGATGGAGTGTAGAGCTCCTCTGAATCCGTGTGTTTGCACCAATTGGGAACCAATGTTCTTGGGTTCACAGATGTTCAGTGTGTCCCGTAGTTGTTGATTTTCAGGCTTCTGATAACATCCATTTTCCCCTTCAAGATGGCGCAGTCTCCACATCCAATCCGGTGGCTCTGGAAGGAAACCCAGCAGCAGTGGGAGCTGCCCGGTCAGGGGAGCCCCGTCTAGTAGTTCCCCACAGTCTCCTGGAGTATAGCTGTCCCTAACTCACCAACAAACACTCCCCGTGCGACCATACACTCTCCCTTTGTTTTCTCACACAGTATCTTGCAGTCTGTCTTCCCGTCAGCAGCCATCTTCCTTTCTCCCCAGTTTTTAATTTTAGTAATTTAGTGAAACATGGCTTTGTTTTTTTGTGACTTTGTGTATAGTTGTCATTCATAAAAAATAGAAAAGATAGATTTTAACTTTTTCTCTATCTTAGTTCATTTATTTAATCAATATTTCTGAGAGTCTACTATGTGTCATGTACTTTTCCATGTTCTGGGAAGGTAATATGAAAATTTAAAACAGGTGTCCCTGATCTTATATGTTCCAATCTGAAGGAGAACGTACAGTATTAATTGTGAAGGAGAGTATGCTGTGCTGAGTAGAGACTGCTGAAGTCTCAGCCTAGATATCCTATATAATAAAATTTGCTCAGTGTCCAGACATCTGGTCATCTGTTCAACCAATCAAAGCGTAATATGCTAATGATATGCTACGGCCATTCAACTGCTTTCAATGGCATGCACTGACCACCAGGGGGCAGATAATTGACTGGTAGAGCAGTTGTTATAACGTGCACTGATCCCCAGGGGGCAGATGCTCTGACTGGTGGGTTAGCTTGCTGCTGGGGTTTGGCCAATTGGGACTGAGTGAGACAGGCTGGACATGCCATGGAGTCCTTCCGCCATCCCTCCCTGGCAGGCCAACCTCCCATGTCTCTCCCCACCCCTGTCATGCACTGGCGGAGTCCCTCAGCCTGGCCTGCACAAACTTGCAATCCAGAATTCTTTGGGGGATGTTGGAGATTTGATTTTGGCCTAATTCTGCAGGCATAAAAGGCTAATATGCAAACTGACCAAACGTCAGAGTGACCAGTCACTATGATGTGCACTGACCATAAGGGGGGCAGGTGCACAAACTCAGGAGCTGCCCCTGGTGGTCAATGTGCTCCCACAGGGGGAGTACGCTCAACCAGAAGCCAGGCTCGCTGCTGGCCAGCGCAGCGGCAGTGGTGGGAGCCTCTCCTGCCTCTGTGGCAGTGCTAAGGATGTCCAACTGACAATTTAGGCCTGCTCCCCCTAAGCCATCAGTTGGACATCCCCTGAGGGCTCCTGGATTGCAACAGGGCACAGGCTAGGCTGAGAACCCCCTCTCCCCTGAGTACACAAATTTCATGCACTGGGCCTCTAGTGAAGGATAAATGGGAATTAATTAAGCAAAGAGGAATAGAAACAATATTCCAGACTCCTAGAAAAAGCATGTGCAAAGGCTGGGTGGTGTGATTGTATGAGAGGGAGAGAAAACTCCATATGTACAGACCCGTCTGTGAACATGAGGAACATAAAGCTAGTGAGGTCTGTGTTCTTTCTTTTCTTTTTCTTGTATAAGAACGATGTACTCCTTTTATTATTTATTTATTTATTTATTTATTTATTTATTATTGATTTTTTACAGAGAAGAAGGGAGAAGGATAGAAAGTCAGAAACATCGATGAGAGAGAGACATCGATCAGCCGCCTCCTGCACGCCCCCTAATGGAGTTGTGCCCGCAAGCAAAGTACATGACCGGAATCGAGGCTGGGACCTTTCAGTCCCCAGGCCAACACTCTATCCATTGAACCAAACCGGTCTCAGCATGATGTACTCCTTTTAAAGAATCCATTCTTCTTGACACTCTCTTTCCTAAGTGCAGTCCTTTTATGTTCTCTTAATCTCTCCAGCTTCCTCTATGATCTTGGGCATTTGGTTGCTCATCCTATATTGTTTAACAATCTCAGTTCTTTCTTTCTTCCAACACCTTCTTTCAGTCTCCTCATCTTTGAAAACCTGACTCTGATCCTCTCTGACTTTTCTTTCTTCCTCAGCATTTATTGTAGGACCTCTCTTAGAAATCTGTAACACTTTTTATATTTCTGTCTTTCCAGTTAAGTTGAGTTCAATATTAATATGCTGCTTCTCTCCCTAAGCCTGACACCTATCACAGCATGACTCATGATTAGTGGTCAAGTGCTTTGAAGTATGTAAAATAGTTTAAAACTACATTATGGTAAGGATATCTTAATGATTTCACAAATAAGTAACTAGTTGAGGAACTTGCATATTTGCTGTTTCCACCTTATTGGCTCCTGAAGTTAAGTTATATACAAGTTCCCTAATTAGAAACTTTATTTCTGGATAATTTTCTAATATATATTAATGGCCTTTTTTTTTTAAAGACTCATTTTAGAATGTGAGCTGTAGCCCAAAGGGATCATGTGTTCTATTTTTTTTGTACAACTTCATATTTCCTTTTGAGGGGTTTGCACACTGTGGGGATTGGGTAAATATTTAAGATTGCTTAAGGGTCATTTTGTCATTAAATATTTTTAACTAAACTTTTTATTTTGAAAAAAGTTTCAGACTTATAAAAAAAAAAGGCTGCAAGAATAATGCAGTGAACTCCATAAACCCTTCACCTGCCTGGATTTATTCATTGTTGATAACCTTCTTCCATTATATTTTAATGAATTCATTTTATTTACATATTTAATGTATTCTCCCTACCTCTTTGTCTTCATTTTAGTAGTCATTCTAAGTTTATGATATACATTTTTACTTACTAATCTATCTTCAAATAATAAACCATCTCACATGCAGTGTCAGAGCCTTATATACTTCTATTTCACTCTCTTATGTCTTGCACTATTATTCATTTTACTTCTACATATTATAAATCCCACAACATGTTGTCATGTTTGCTTTAAACAGTCACTTACCTTTTAAAGATATTAACATAAATAAATGGTTCATGGGATGACTCAACCATCTGAGCCACACACACCGGCTGGACCTGATATCATGTTTTTTATTTTTAGTATTTTCATTAGGCTCTTTTTTTATAGTTTTTTTAATCTCTGCTGAACTTTCCCATTTGTAAAATGTCATCCACATTTTCACATAGTCCTTTAAGGTATTAATTATAGTTATTTTAATGTCCCTATCTTATAGTTTCAACATTGCAGCATCTCTATTGTATTGCTTTTTTCCCTCTTGACAGGGGTTGTTTTATCTTTTGTAAAAATGCATCTTAAAATTTTTGGTTGAGTGTCACACATTGCGTATTGAAGAATAATAAAATTTATACTCAGAAATAGGTATTCCTTCTCTGGTAGACAGTTGATTTAGTCTAGTTGTTTAGTCTGGTGTTTATTGTTGCTATTGGTATCATCAGTGCACCACAGACTTCAAATTCCTTCAACAGTGGGTTGTTGCTACCTTGTTTTTTGTATGGGTCCAGCACTGCTAGAAGATTTTTCTCATTGTTCCTGTTCTACTGTTAGCTTACAGCTTGTTCTACATACCTGGGTAGGTTCTCTATGCTCTTGCTTCTCCCAGTGGCAGACTGCTCTTGCTTGTTACTTGGTGCAAGACTTGGGGCAGAAGGTGTTTTGCAATTGTCATATTTTAGCCCCTGTCTTAGGCAGATCCTGTTCACCTGAGTCTCAGGGGCTGAGTTTTCTTAGTACTTTGTCACTTTCCCAGTGGCCATGTTCTCTCTCTGTCTCCTACTCAGGGCACAAAAAATTTAAGCAGAATGTGATAAAAGTCTCTGAGCACTTCAGAAGGTCATTTGGGCATAATTACCAAAGATCATCTTATGTGACCTTATTAGTATTAGGAAAAATAATAAACTAAAAGGAAATTTACCAGTAGAAGCATGAAAAATTAACCAACAGTATGAGCAATCAGTTACATTCTGAAGGAAGTTGATCAGATTGAAAGGTAATGAAACCAGATGGAAGTTCAGAACTTTAGGAAATGGTAAATATGTGAGTAAAGAGATAAAGTTACTTTTTTCCCTTTTAAAAAATGCATGACTATTTAAAGCAAAAATTGTAACATTGTATTGTGACGTTATATAAAGTTATATAAATTGTCCTTATATTAAATGTGAAGGGATATACAACATTAACCTAAGTAAACTGGGTAACATTAAGTATATATATTATAAGCTCTAGGACAGCCACTAAAAATATAACACAAAGAGGTATAGCTAAATACCAATAATATGAAATTCTGAAAAATATTAGGTTAACTCAAAAGAAGTCAGGGAAATAAAGGAACAGAGACACAAACAAAATTTGCAGGGTTGGGGTGGGGAAAAAAACTTGGAGTTGGGGAAAGAAACTAATAAAATTGTAGTTCTAAATTTAAAAAGAATGTTTATGCCTGACAAAGTTTCAGAATATACAAAGCAAACATTAACAGAATTGCAAGATAATTAAAATGCACAGTTGTTGCATATTTTAACACCCTCTCTTAGCAGTTAGAAGAACTAAATAAACACCAGTAGACCTAAAATAATATGCAGTTTCTCCACGGAACACCAGATGGCACAGTAATCACAGTGCTTGCAAAAATGGATGTGTGCTTTTATATAGTGAAATATGCAGTTCTTTTATTATGTGAACATACCTTTTTTCCTTCATTTATTTTAGCGCCAACAAAATCAACAGTGGTAATTAATGAAATAAATAAGAATACTGCGCTATGGTGCCATAATACTTGGCACATACATAGTAGTCATTAAATACATTTTTTGGGGGAATGAATATAATGTGGGGCTTTGAAGTTAAATCTGTGACTAAATTTTGAAACAAAAATTATTTTAAAGTCTAATTATAAAATACTGTTTTTATTTAGAGCAGTAGTTCTCAAACCTTTTGGTTTTAAGCTCTCTGTACTATTTTAAAAATTATTGTGGGCCTCAAGGAGCTTTGTAATGGCCCTTTATGATGGAGCTATTGATATTTACCTTTCAGAAATGAAAATTAAGAAATGCAAAGAATATTTTAAAGTTGAAAATTAAAAATAAGCTCATTGTGTTATAAATAATACATATTTGTGAAAAATAACTACATTTAAAAAATTTAGTGAGAAATTTGGTATTATTTTACATTTTGGCAGATATTTTTTACTGTATTGCTTAATAGATGACCACAGTAATCTCATGTCACCTTTTCTATTTAATCTTATACACCTGTGAAAGAATGAGATTAAAAAAAAAATTCAGATAGCATCTTCATGATACTACCAAAAAGTTTTGATCTTGGACCACTCAAAGAGTCTTGAGCTCCCTCAGACGCCCCTGGACCATGCTTTAGACTCTCACTTACAAAATAGGACAGAGGAAAAAAGAAAAGTTATTAGTGAGTATATGGCCTGAATCATGGAGAAGCAGATCACTCCTGGGTGGAGGGCTATTAGGTTCGTATGTATGGTTGCCTAACCTAAAAAGTTGTGGGAGCCTCAAATGGGAGATAGATTAAATAGGTAAGTAAAAACTGTCACTTAAGTCAAACATTGTACTGTCTCACATAGAGCTGCTGGTTGAGAATAAGTTGGAGCATGCTGTAATCCAGTTCTGAGTTCTGTTATCTGAGAAATGTGCTGTGACTCAGGTTCTGTCGGTGAGAAAAAGCACTTTCTTCTATGTAGTGTTGGAGTAGTGCCTGAACAAGAGTTCTCTGAAATTAGAACGTTTACACATTGCTGCTGAGAATGGGAAACAGTCTGGCAGTTCCTCAATAGATTCAACATAGATAGCTATGTGACCCAACAAATTCACTTCTAAATGTATACTCGAAATAAAAATATATGTCCAAACAAACACTCAAACATGAATGTTCATAGCAGTATTATTTATAACTAGAGACCTGGTGCACAAATTCGTGTACTAGTTGGGTCCCTTGGCCTAGCCTGTGGGATCAGGATGGAACTGGCTCTTTGACATCCCCCAAGGGGTCCTGGATTGCGAAAGGGTGCAGGCCGAGGGACCCCACCGGTGCATGATCAGGTTGGGGAGGGATGCGGGAGCTTAGCCAGCCGGGATGGGATTGCGGGAGGGCTGCAGGGCATGTCCAGCCTATCTCGCTCAGTCCTGATTAGCTGGACCCCAACAGCAAGCCAACCTACTAGTCGGAGCATCTTTCCCCTGGTGGTCAGTGCATGTCATAGTGACTGGTTAACCAGTTGACTGTCTGCTCCCTGGTGGTCAGTGCATGCCATAGCGAGTGGTTGAGTGGCCTCAGCCTATCATTAGCATATTACACTTTGATTAGTTGAATGGCCACCTGGTCGACCATCACTTAGCATATTAGCATTTTATTATATAGGATAGCCTCCAATGGAAACAATGTAGATGTTCATGAACTGATGAATGAATAAACAAAATGTGGCATGTCCATCCATGGAATGTTATTCAGCCATTAAAAGAAATAAAGTATTGCCCTGACCGGTGTGGTTCAGTGGATAGAGCATCAGCTTCTGGACTGAAGGGCCCTGGTTTGATTCCGGTCAAGGGCATGTACCTTTGTTGCGGGCACATCCCCAGTGGGGGGCATGCAGGAGTCAGCTGATCGGTGTTTCTAACTCTCCATCCCCCTTCTTCTCTATAAACAATCAATAAAATATTTTTTTTTTTAAAAAAAGAAATGAACTATTGATGCATGTAACAACATGGGTGAACTTTGAAAATATTATACTGAGTAAAAGAAGGCAAACATAAAAGACCACATACTGTATGTTTTCATTTATACAAAATGTCCAAAATATGCAGTCTGATGAGGGAGAAAGTACATTTTACCTAGAGCTGGGGATGGTGGGAGGGATGCTAAATGAAGAATGTTTCTGCATATTGTTAGGTTGTACTTTCTGTTCAATGGCCCTTACATAGGGAACCATAATTCTTCACAATATCAATAGCATATGCTCAAAGGGAGTTTTTGTCTTTTAAAGAACTAATGAGTCTCTCTTTTTTGTGGTTTGTTTGCTTATGTCCTTGTAATGCTTTTTAAGATTGGATAATGAGATCACTGTTAATAGTATCTCATTATTTTGGCTTTGGCTGCTAGGAAGTTCAGGACTAATAATAATCATAGTAACATTGTTGACTAGGTTAGGCAAATAGTGTGTTTTCTTTTACATGTTTTGGTGTGGTTCTTTAAATTTTGCTCACAAATGTAAGTATTTTCTTGTAAGATGCCTGTAGTCTTTATCAGTATCAGTTGGGATTTAAATTACAACAAATATAAAAAGTATATGTGAAAAACTAGAGACAGCAGCTGCCAAGATGGAAAAGAACTCTTTCTATGTAAAATAGCAACTTTAGTTTTCAGTCATGAAAGTAATATTGATCTTTAATTAGGTTTTTAAATAAACAGTGAGCTTTTAGACACTGGTACTTTTCAAGCAGATTCTAGATGACACTCTGTAGATTCTGTAGATGTGAATCCTCCTCCTCCTTTCTCCTTTTAG
>PVJN01031193.1:0-25155 GCA_004026805.1 Lasiurus borealis
CGAGTTCAAAGAAGTTGTCAATGTCTGTTTGATAGCAGCAGTGTGGTCCTGTCAGGCATGGCTGCATTTTAATCACTTCATGGATATTAAGGGCTTTAGTTCCAGTTTATTCCTGCCTGTCTCTTCCAGCCAAAATCCCCCTTAATCTGGCTCTCCATAGGAGGGACTTGCCTTCAGGGGGCCAACAGAAGCAAAAGATAACAGGAAGACCCATGCTATGCCAGGGTGTCTTGAAACACGGAAGGTCACACCCTACATTTCTCTGGAAGTAAAATCTTTCCACAGGGTCGGTAAAACTGCTCTCAACAAAGAAAACCTCCCCTTTTAATTTCATCTTTTCTTTTCTCTCAAAAAAAAAAACATACCAATATAGTCTAAATTGACGCACTGTTCACACAGTTTAGTTCAAACATCCCCAGCCCATTTTTAAACCCCTTTAGAGGGATAACTAATAAGGTCTAGCATTGTAATAAGCACAGTGCCACCACAGGCTTTTGGAGTGTGGGCCTATATTAGTCCTGTTCTAGCACTGTTTTTCTCCTTTCCTTCATTTTGCATAAATTGAAATTTCTTCCAAACGTCAGCAGCATGTTATTAAAGTATCTTATCTGTATATATACACACAAAAAAAATTGCAAGTGATTTCCTTTTGGAGGAAAAGGCTGCCGAGGAGTCTTTGAAGCCAGTGCTTTTGTAGTGAATCCCAGAGCCATTGTTACCTAACAGATTCACACCCGAGGCAGAATTGCTATGGAATCGCTCACATAAAACACTGAGTGTCAGCCTAGTGCGCCTCTCAGAAAGAAACAGGACACTGATGTCCATCAAAAAGGAAAATATATGGTTCTCAGGATCCACTGCTCTCCTCCATCACTGGTGGTAAAGCAAATTGCATGCTCTTTAACCCTTCTGTCTGCCCACTGTCAGGGAAAGATGGGAACAAATCCCAAGTCTGCATTGTCCTCCTGCTGAAATGTCTATCTTATCCGACTGACAAGACCATTTTCAAGGACTCCTAGAAAATAGTACCCTGGGTTCTGCTCTTCTGAGTGATAGGCATTTGTATCTATCTATCTATCTATCTATCTATCTATCTATCTATCTATCTATCTATCATCTATCATCTACCTATATCTATCTATCTATCTATCTATCTATCTATCTATCTATCTATCTATCTATCTATCTATCTACCTACCTACTATCTATCATCTATCTCTATCTAATCTATCTGTACATACACATATATATACATGTGTGTATTATCTATCATCTATCTTTTATTAATCTCTAGGGAGGTAGTGACTCAAAGTTTGAGAAAGAACTCTTTTCAGTGTCAAAAACACCTTGTTGCTTTAATCTTCCCAGGCTACCATATCCTGTGACATGGGGTTCAGTGTGTGTGGAGTGGGGTGAAAGAGGGTGCTTTGGAATGTTCTTATTTGTGCGTTTGTGTTTACAACAACATAGAAAGAAGCATATTAATATTTCTATGTCTTCAGAGAGATTCTACCTCTATGTAACAGCAAAGGTGGGGAAAGTGAGAGGAATTGTCCTGACTGAGAGTCCAGTCTGGACATGGCTTACTGGGATGTGTAGCCAGTTTTGCTGTATGCAGCAGTGCTGTATGAAAAATACATTAGTATCTTATAATGAAGTCTACTTGGGGGGAATATTTTTGGCTTGGTGCTTACTCCTCTCTAAATCACGAATAAAAGCATGGCTAACCCCCTGTTTTATTGAGATATATTGTAATGAAGAAAAATTTGTATTTCAAAATTTGCATTCATTGGAAAGCAATAAATTCAAGATAGTCAATTACTAAACGTATTTTCTATTTCTGAATTTGGCTTCCTCTAAGTTCCTCTAAATTTTAGGAAATTTCAGTGCTAATAAAAACTTTAATTTGTGAGAATTGTTTGGAAAACATATAGATGATGTAGGAGTTTTCCTGTTCATCTCTTTTATTACAGTCATTATTAGAAAACCATGAAATGAGGAAATAGAGGATTTCACAATGGAGAAATGAGATTATTTATGTCTTACCAGCCAATCAAAGAATAACTATACAATACAAGCAATTTGATTTTAGATAAATTGAGTATATTAATTTCTAAATTTCTTTAGGACTAAAATGATGTACTCAATGACTTGTGTTTTATAACCATTTTTATTATTTTGTATTCGAGTTGAATAAATATCCTTCATGGAATTTTAAATGTTTTATACTAAAGAAATATCCTCCTAATTTCTTTTCCCATGAAGCACTTACCAACTCACTTGAAATGGAATAACTGAGCTCTATTTTTACTTTTGTCTCATGATACAGTATAATTCCCCCTCATAGGGATATGTCCCAAGACCCTGATGGGATGCCTAAAATTGCAGATAGTACTGAATCCTATATACATATACTATTTTTTTTTCCTGTGCATGTGTACCCTTTCACTTAAAGAAAGCGCTTTTATCAATTCTCCTTGCATATCTAAATTGCCATCATAGCTATTCTTGTGCTTTGGGGCCATTATTAAGTAAAATAAAAGTTACCTAAAAACTATGATACTGTAACAGTTGTTTTGATAACCAAGACTGACTATTAAGTGACTAACAGGAAGGAAGCATCATATATGGTGGAGATGTCGGACAAAGGGATGATTCACATCCTACGCAGGATGGAGTGGGATAGCACGAGATTTCATCACACTGCTGAAAACCATGCAATTTAAAACTTCTGAATTGTTTATTTCTAGAACTTTCCATTTCATATTTTTGGACCATGGTTGACTGCACGTAGCTGAAACCTCAGAGTGAAACTGCAGATAAGGAAGGGAGAAATACTCTACTGAAATTTACTCATTTTAAGGGCTAACCAGACTCAGAAACATTCAATGAATTACCTGAAGCTTTGAATGTCCCTGTTTCCCAAGTTGTGACCTTTTTAGAAGGCAGGTTTATTTTTTTCAAGAGCTTTTGATGGTATCTTAACTTTGTTAAACTATATGTAATCTCTGAATCTGAAACCTGAAACTATCTTCTCTATTCTTTAATATCTAAAGAAATGTATTTGGGGGGTGGGGGGGTCTGAGCCAAATCATTTTTTAGCAACAGTTTGTCATCACTTTCCTTTCCATAAAAGAGATACGCAGTCATAGATAACTTTGGCTTATTTATATATAATAATGTTATTCAAAATTGGCTCAAGGTATTCTTGAAAAGTGATATTTTAGTTTGAATCCCAAATTAATCTTTTTTTAAAATATATTTTATTGATTTTTTACAGAGAGGAAGGGAGAGGGATAGTTAGAAACATCAATGAGAAAGAAACATCGATCAGCTGCCTCCTGCACACCCCTACTGGGGATATGCCCACAAACCAAGGTACATGCCCTTGACTGGAATCGAACCTGGGACCTTTCAGTTCACAGGCTGACACTCTATTCACTGAGCCAAACCAGTTTCGGTTGAATCTCAAGTTAATCTTAACCACAGTAAGCAAAATGATTAGCACACTCATTAATGGAAATAAAATTTTATGTTAAGTAAGAAAATAGTTGAGTGCTTTGGAATAATTAATTCATGCCAGATTTGTTCCAAAGAGTGATTTTTCATTGGATTGTATTGTTTTGTGTTCTATCTAGTTTATTCTACTTTATTCATCAAGTTCATCTCATCTTTTTAAAAAATGTGCTAATCTATCGACTTAACAACCAGAGAGAAATCAGTTTCAAAATTGGTTAGTGTACATCCAAGGATTTGAAAAAGCCTCTCAGGAACCATAAAGTTTTCCTCACTATATTCTCCATACTTAAAATCTACTCTCAAGTAGTTGTGTAATGGAGAACTCTTACTATTACTATCTCTTCATGTGTCTGTAAATTCTCTGAGGCACTATATGTTCATGTTGATGATTTTAATGTGCTGCATTAATCTGCAGAACAATAGAAATAGTAATAATCAAAAATAGAGGAATTATACATTTGAAAAGTGGGTTGAAAAACTGGGAAGTCATATTTCCCTAGAGACTGAATACAACCAAGACTTGCTTTCTATTACTTGCTTTTTAGGAATGTGTCTGACTCAACTAACAAAGATTGCATTGACAGAAAGCCTTTCCAAAGGTTAATTATTTTACAATGAGAGTAATCAGTACTATATTGCTTGTTAACCTTTATTTTCAACTTCAAATCATTTTCCTTGATTATCTGACTGTGTAGTTTCAGAAATGTTTTTGATTTTCAATTTACCTTATCAGTTAAAATATTTTTAAATCTGCATCTTATCTGGAATAGGTTAAATCCACTTCCCTGTCCACTTTATTAAATTTTCATTATAATTTATGTTGCTGTAATAGAATCAGGACAGGAGGAAATTAAATTGCTTCAAAAATACAGAAGATTCTGTGCCTTACATGGCCTCCTCGTAAAGTCTGAAATCATTTCATGTTATAAATGGGGAGAGTAGCATTATAAAACTTTCCTTATGAAAACAAATGCCAAAATAACATTTACTTCTTTTCATGTAAATAGCAGCATATTGGAAAATCACTGGGCTTTCTGGTTAGCAAATTTGATTTCCCTTAAATTTTACAGAATAATTTCTATAATCACTCAAAGGTTTTAAGCAGAATACCTATTCCAAAATTTTAACATCAATTAGAGTAGTGCAGGGATTAGACTGTTTTATTTCCCAGTATTTATTTCTTATGAAGAAATCAATCATTTGTATTGGTTATCAATACAATAAATCAATGTATGCAACTAATTTGGACCATTCAAATATAAAAACAATACTCTATTTTATTATCTAATTATTCAAAAGACTTATCTCTTCTTCCTGTTTCATTTTTCATAGCGACTTTTACTTCAAATATATGTGGAAAGGGCATAGATTCAGGGAAATATCAAAAATTGCCACAGGGAAGAAACTACTGGAGAACCTGCGGCCTTATAATCTATTGTAATAAGTCTGGAAACTAAATCAATGGAAACTGGAACTAATTCCACTGTTCAAGAACTGCAGGAACAAGACTATCTGGTGTCATTGTTTGGGAGTGGTAAATTTGAACATAAAAAAATGATAGTGCCAAGACCAGTTTGGCTCAGTGGATAGAGCGTCGGCTTGCGGACTGAAAGGTTCCAGGTTCGATTCGGGTTGGGGGCATGTACCTTGCTTGCGGGCACATCTCCAATGTGGGGCATGCAGGATGCGGCTGATCGATGTCTCTCTTTCATCGATGTTTCTGACTTTCTATCTCTCTCCCTTCCTCTCTCTAAAAAAATCAATAAAATATATTTAAAAAAATGATAGTTATAGGCAGATTTCTTATTATCCACATGTGTATGAGCCACGCATCATATTATTTAGTAGTTTGCTAATTAATGAGCATTTATTAGATGCTTACTGTGTATGAAGCAGTAATCAAGGTTCTGTGTGTAATGGTATATGGGTAGGGGTGTAAAGCCATATAAGACAGATATTATGGTACAGAAGAAAAACTATCATATTTAGGGCTCACCCAAAGGTTTCAAAAAGACATGAGGACAAATATTTAGTAACAAAGCAACAAGTGCATGTATTAAAACACAAATACACTGGTGTGGGATGGAAGTGGGTATGATTGTTTTCCATTAACCTTTAAGGCAAGAGACTGAATTCTGACTTTAAAGCTAAAGATGTATGTTTTTCAAATGCTCACAGAGCCTAAGCAGTGAAGGCGGAATTCTGTGTTCAGCTATTTGGCTGTTGTTAGCACTGATGCATGTAGCAGAAAGAAAACAGCTTGATTTCCATAAGTTAGGCAAACCCTGGAGAGCTGGAAATGACAGGGAGGCAATTGGCTTGCAAAATAAACTGACCAAACCGGAAGCCAAATTTAAACAGAGTGCATAAGGGGACCCCAGGGATTGCCTTAACAATGTAGTAGTTATGAACTAACTATTGTCCTTATTGCCACTGCTAATGAAGAAACCATAGGAGAAGGCAAGTAATGCTTCTCCCTTATTACTGTTGGCTTCCGGTTTAACTAGCTAAGACACTCAATGATCCTTTAAAAAATGAATTGATTCAAATGTCTTTCTACCATTAGTGAGGATACCATTAGACATGGTTTAGCTTCAGAAAGTATGAAGACAGTTTGGCTAATGATGACTGAAAATGCTGTATAAAACAACAGTCTTAGACATCATACTTATTTTTTTTTACCCATGTTTTGTGACTTGATAACAATTTTAGTTTTGATTTTTTTTTTAATGAACTAAGGGAATTATTAAATGCCAGTGCTCACATAAAAAAATATTACTCTATTGCCTTAAATAAGTCTTTAACTATTTTTGGTACTGGAAGGTTGGGGAAATATTTTACTAATGGTGGCTTTTAAGTATATATATATATATATATATATATATATATATATATATATATATATTTCAGAGAGAATGGGAGGAGAGGAAGAGAGATGGAAACATTAGTGATGAGAGGGAATCATTGATTGACTGCCTCCTGCACACCCCCTACTGGGGATCCAGTCCACAACCTGGACATGTGCCCTTGGAGGGAATTAAACATGAGACCCTTCAGTCTGCAAACTAACGCTCTATCCACTGAGCCAAATCAGCTAGGGCAGTGGTGGCTTTTAAAAGGACAGGAGTCAACTAACATTTAAAATGGTGCCATTGTAATATGGTGCTGCTATTATCTCTTTCTATATAATATATATAAAGAGCCAGAGTCCATAATATCCAAAATGACCAAATGGATGGCAACCCAGCACTGACTGCCATCACTGCAGGTGCAGTGACCTAGCACTGACTGCCAAGGGGGCTCTGGATCAGGCCCAGAGAAAGGCCTGGAGAGAGAAGCAGGGTCTGATCTGCAGCCTCCATGGCAGCTGTTGATCAGCCATTGCCTCTCTTTCTCTCCGGGCCTCGCCAGCAGCCACATCTCTCTGATCAGGCCTGGAGATATGCCTGGAGATACTGACTGGCATAAAAACCAAGTAATAAGAACCAACTCTGGGTGAACTGTGAAGACCCAATGACTGTCAAGGAAGCAAAGCTTTTGATGCTGACCGGCATAGAAACTGACTAATCAGAACCTAATCTAGGTGAACTATGAAAGCAGAACCTAAGGTGGGGGCTGAGGAGGGCTTTTAAGGGCAACAGCTGTTTGGTGTAAGATATAAGAAAGCAGTTCAATTTTGTAATGACTGGTTTGGCAGTATAGTGCATATGGCTGGCTATTAGTCCAGATATAGGGATTATGTATTTTTGTCTGTTAAGAGCATCTCATCCTGCTAAAAAAGACTCCATCTCTCATTTAAGCAATCCTATCCTATATAATCTATTTATACTAATAAAAGGGTAATATGCTAAAAAGACCAGGTAAGCTGGTCATCTTCTGGATGTCTGACTTCTTTTTGGACAAAGCCATGATGGTGGGGATTGAGGTAGAGGTAGTTAGGGGAGATCAGGCTGGCAGGGGAGGACAGTTGGGGGCAAGATCAGGCCAGCGGGGGAGGGCCGTTGGGGGTGAGTTCAAGCCTGTAGGGGAGGGCAGTTGAGGGTGATCAGGCCAGGAGGGGAGAGCATTTGGGGATAAAATCAAAATGGCAGGGGTGGGCAGCTAGGGGCGAGCAGGTAGCCAGGGAGAAGGGTAGTTAGGGGAGATCTGGCTGGCAGGGAAGGCAGGTGAGCAGTTAGGAGCCAGTGGTCCCAGATTGCGAGAGGGATGTCCGACTGCCAGTTTAGTGTGGGATTGGGCCTAAACTGATAGTTGGACATCCCTTAAGGTGTCCCCAATTGGAGCAGGTGCAGGCTGGGCTGAGAGAACTGTCCCTCTGTGCATGAATTTTGTGCACTGAGCCACTAGTTAACTAAAAGATACCACAATTATTTACTGGAAGACAAGTAACATATGATATTACTCATATGTGCAATCTAATGAACAAAATGAACTGACAAGCAAAATAGTGAAAGACTCATAGGTAGAGAACAGGCTGACAGATGTTGGGAGTGGGTGGATGGGAGAAGTGGAGGGATTAAATATAAAATAAAAAAAAACTCATGGACATTGAAAACTGTGTGGTGATTGCTGGGGACAGGGATGAAGGAAGGTGCAGAGGGGTAAATGGTGATGGATGAAGACTTGACTTGGGCTGGTGAATACACAATACAGTATACAAATGATGTATAGTAGAAAAAAATTGGTTTTAGGAGCAAATAAAAATTAATGATTAATATGTCTATGAAAATATTTCTTTATTTAACCCTCCGATGTGAAAAAGCAAGAGGTACTTCTTTGTTTGATTCAACTCTTATATATTATCATTCATTTATTCATTCACTTATTTATCCAATTCCCAACAAAAAGTTAGATCTCTACCACATGCCAAATCAGTTGATTAAAAATTTAAGAGTAATCACCCTGGCCAGTTTTTCTCAGTGTTTGAAACATTTGCCCATTGTGCTCCGAAGAATCATGGGTTTGATTCCTGGTCAAGGGCATGTTCTTTGGTTGCAGGCTTGATTCCTAGCCTAGTCAAGGCACATGCTGAAGTGGAAGCAGCCAGTAGTGTCTCTCTCACATCAATGTTTATCTATCTGTCTATCTATCATCTATCTATCATCTCTCATCATCTTTCTACCTAAATCTGTCACCTCTCTCTCTCTCCCTCCCTTTCATGACTCAGTCTAAAAATCAATAAAAATTATCCTAAGTGATGATTAAGGAAAGAAAAAGTAAAGATAATAAATAACAAGAACAGCGATAGGTAAAATATCTTGGTCTGGGAGGCTTGGACTCCAGGTTACTGACTGAAGGTGAGAGAGCAAGTTTCTACCTCCTGAGCTGGAATGTGCCCTCTGTTACCTACCAATTGTCTAGCTCTAAGCAAGATCCTTATTCCTCAGTTTTCTTATCTGTAAAAATGACAATACAGTAAGAGCAACTATTCCATATGTTATTGTGAAATTAAATAAGATAATATCTGAAAAAGTTATTAAACAGTGCAAGTCTCATGGTCAATGATCAATAAGTATTAACAATTATTACTTAATGTTTTAGTTATTTAACTTAATTTTATATGCATGAGCATATCAATGAAAGACTTAGGAAAGCAATGAAATGAGATGGATTATAATTACTTCTTTATGAATTCATAATTCCTTATGAATTAGAATGCTGAAATTTCTACAGGATAATGTCTTTCTATTTTAACTTGTGAAATCTATCTGTAAGTCTTCATACTCTAATATAAATAATAATAGATAAACAATAATAATAGCTTACATAAGTAATAGTAGGTTTGCATGAATTGTTTTAGTGGAGTGTGATTTTCCATGATTTCTAGATGAAAAACTGAGGCATGAAGAGTTTGTGTAGCCTGTCCATTATCAAGCAGCTAATGAGGAAAGAAGCCAGAACTGCAGTATAGGCATTACGACCTTTTCCATGTTGCTATGCTGTTTCCTAGCAGAAGCACATACCGTAGTTTCCCCCCAATTTAAAGATCACTCAAAAAATCACATATGAAGTCAGGTTTTGTGAGTAATTTGCTCAAGGTAACCTAGCCCCAAAGCAGATAACAGCTCAAATCTTCTATGTAAAGCAGCTGTCTCTTTTTATCTAGAATACTTAATTAAAATAGCTCATTCTGATCTATAAAGCTGGAGAAGATCTGAATTCTGATTGCTTTAGAGATTAATTCTCCAAACTATACTATCATGATCATCAAAGTACTTATGCTAATATTTCCCAGATTTGAACTTTGGGAAATCAGATGCACCTCCTTTTATTCTCACATTGTAATTTTTGGGCAACCTTCTTGATAAAATGGAATTTAGGTCACATCTCTCATATTCAAGCAGGTTCTTTGTATATGGAAAAAGGAAGTGCATTAAGAAGGAAAGAGAAAGACTTCAATTTATTTTAATCTTGTATGGTAAGAGCCTGTGTTATGCTTAATGAAGAACACATATATACCATAACAAATGGATATTGCTTCTTGGCTAGAATCTCAACTCAGTGTGTTATTGCAAACTGTGAATGTAGCTAAGAGTTTCATAGCACCCCTAGAATAATAAAACATGTATATATTTTATCCTATTTTGTATTTTTTACTTCTTCCTTTTTTCCCCCTTCATTAAAAGAAAGTCAAACAGAGATCATATTTGCTTTAGGTGGTAAAATAAATAATCTTTACTTTTAAGTAATTGTCCCCATCAAAAATCAAACAAATGTTAAGCAGGAAAAAACAACAAAACAAAACAAAACAAAAACAAAATCCCAAAACCCTGGTTTTCTCTCACTTAGATGCTATGCCCAGATTCAACATTTTGATTTGATAATGAAGAGCAATGTAATCTGCTGAAGATAATATTAACATAAAAACACACTAGAACTTGTCACAAAATGCATAGCAAACATTATAGCATGTAGTCTAGAGCTTTAATTAACATCTTTGTTAAATGCCAATTCTTCAAAAAGACACTATCAACGAAGGAAAGACTTTCCCTCACACAGATAATGCAATGGCTTGCCTTTCTTTAGGAGAGATTCTGACGCACCATTGAGCTCTGTAATTCTGTTGGGAACCAGCTCCCACTCTTCTGCCACCCAGGCTTTCAAAATCAGAATGGAGGAGAAGACAGTAGCTTTTATTGCTGCAGAATTTATTCCAAGGCAGGGGTTGTAAATGGATCAGGGAATTTGCATGCTGAATGCCTCCCCTCGGTTTTCATATGCCTACCCCTGTCATTTAATTTGCATTTATTCACCAACCAAAGTTGTTTTTTTCTGGATGCCTCCCTTGCATGAGTGAGTTGCAGAGTAATTATAGGAAAGTAAAGTGATTTTATGAATGAAAATATCATTTACATCAATGAGTGTAGGTATCACCTTCTGTCTCTTGTTTACTATTTAGACCTGTCACCTGCAAGCTGTTGGAAAGGCTCCAGAAGCCACAGTTGTACCTTTCACAAATCACAGCAGATTTTACTGCTCTGGAGGACTTTCTTGGGCTTGAGCAGGAAAGTCTTGATAAGAAACCTGAGATACAAAAGCTTGATGCAAGATTACATATAAAGAACACAAAGTTAGGGAACCGACGGGTAAAATGAAGAGAGCAGGTCAAACAAATTACCTTTTATTTTTGGAGATGATTCAATTTTATTTCAAGTTCTCTCCTTAGAAACTTAGGTTTAGCTTTTGAGCACAGAGGAGCAAGTTTAGATAGCATATCTTTGAGGACCCTAGAAATAGGACTAATGTCAGATATTCAAGTGACATCGGGTATGCATTTTTGAAAATGTGGCAGAATCCTATATATAAAAAGCCAGGGGCTGGCATGACCAAAACAACTAGATGGACAACAAAAAGCAGGCTGTGTGGGGCAACCCGGCCAGCAAGGGGTTTAGTGAGGGACAACCAAATGACTTAGCAGCAGGCTATGTGGGGTGAACAGGCTGACAGTGGGGGTGGGCAACAGTTAGAGGCAACCAGGCCAGCAAACAGGAGCAGTTGGGAGTGACCAGACTAGCATTCAGAGGCAGGGGTGATCAGGCGGCAGGGGTGATAGTTAGGGGCAATCAGGCAGGCAGGCAGGTAAGCAGTTAGGAGCCAGCGGTCCTAGATTATGAGAGAGATTTCTGACTGCTGGTTTAGGCCTGATACCAGGGACATCTCCCGAGGGGTCCCAGATTGGAGAGGGTTCAGGCTGGCTAAACACCCCCCCGCCCCCATGCATGGATTTCATACACCTGGCCTCTAGTTTATATATATAAAATCCTAGTATGCAAATAGACTGAATAGCAGGAAACTGAACATCCAAACCACTGGTCACTATGATGTGCACTGACCACCAGAGGGCATTCTGGAAACATGGTGGGCATTGAAAGTGACAGGATGGCAGCTGCTGTCATCAGGGTAAGCCTCTGGTAGTTACTGAATATTTTTTGCTCCCAAGTGTCATGGTCCCATCCGGCACTTGCATCTGCTGCTGGCCCCTCTCATACCTGCTTCCGGAGCTGTTGACTGCACCCACATCCAGCACCAGAACTGCTGCTGGCACCCACTGGTGGGACCCAGCGCTAGTCCCAATCTCTCAGTGCCATCAGTGGCTGCTGGCCCTGATCACCCGAGGGCTTCTCCACCTCCCTCTGCTCCTGGAGAAGGGCAATTAGGGCAGCAGCCACCACTTGCATCTGCTGCTGGCACTGGCCCCAATGGTCCATGCCATCTCTGGGTGTGAGTGGAGCCAGCACCATCAGCACATGGGAGTGGCAGTGGTGGGAGTGGGGCTGCTGGCAGAGAGGGGACCAGGAGCTGTCCCAGGAGAGGCCAGGAAGGGGCATGGAGGATGGGCCGAGACCCATCCCTGTGCCCACTGCAGCCTTATGGCCCACAGTTCCTTTCTAGGTGCATGAATTTGTGCACTGGACCCTTAGTATATTCATAATTTACTTAAAACGATTAGTTAGGAACAGATTTCGATATCCTAGACATTTGAAAGCCTTTCTCAATGAGTTCACGCTCTCATTCCCTTAAACCATTTTTCTACTGGGGGTGATTTTATCCTCAGGGCACATTTGACAGTGTTTGAAGGCAATTTTAGTTGTCACAACTGGCCCGGGGGTGTGCAACTGGTATGGAGTTTGTAGAGACTAGGGATGCTGCTAAATATTCTACAGTGTTTAGGACAGCCCCTTGCAAAAAGGGATTATCGTGACCAAAATGTCAATGGTGTCAAGTCTGAGAAGCTCTGTGTTAAGCCCTCTGTAGGCCAGTCCCCTTCCCACCATCCCATTACTGCTCTATTTTGAAGATAAATTGATTTTGCCACTTGGCTCATATTTCACAGAAAAAATAAAGTTTATCCCATGACTTCCTCAACTCCTCCCATTTATCCACTAACTTGTTTGCACTTGAAGTTTCTCCCTTTCTAGCTCTTACCCTCATTTCTATAGTTCCCGAAAAAGAGGAACCCCTTTTGATTTCCAAGGCTAATTGATTCATTTGTGTTCTAGGTTTCACTCCTGCCAGGCCTTTCTTCATCACTCATCTCTTTATGCCTTTCTTTTATCCCACACCTTTTTATTCTCCATTAGTTCAAGACTCATTGATTAAATATAAACCCTTCCTTTGTAGTTTTTCTCCTTGCTTCACACAGAAGCTTTTCAAAGATACTTTGCAGTTGCTGTCTCTACTTCTTCAAATCTAGATTCCATTAGTCCCTTACATTCCTATTCAGCAACTATTCCTACTTTAACTGTGCAGTATAATGTTAGTTATTGCTGGCCCTAACCCTAACTGTAATCCTGATGTTAGCCTTACTCCTAGTTCAAACCACTCCAGAATTTAGTGGCTTAAAATAATAAGCATTTATTATTGTTCACAAATCTATGAAATATCTGGATAATTCTTCCAGTCTCAGTTGGCCTCATGAATGTATCTGTTGTCAGTGGTGTGTTTGGTATGCGGGATACCATAAGAATGAGAGAAAATGGAGGCCTCTTTAGGCCTCGGGACTCCACAGTGATGCTTCCAGCTGGAGTCCCAGACCAACCAAAACAGGGGTAAGGAAACAGACTCCCTGTCTTGATGGGAAGAGGAGATAGTCATGTTGCAAAGGGTGCTGATGTAGTGAGAGGCACAGGATCAGAGCCATATTTGCAAGCAATCTTCCAATCATATTAAAATTACTAGCAATCTAATGTTCAAAATCAACTCCAATTTCACTCTTCATTTTCCTTGATTTTGTGCTAGCCTTCAATAGAATAATTTCTTTTGGAAATTTCACCCTAATGTCTGCCATAGCACTACTGTCTTTAATTGTCCTCTGGCTCTCTGATCACTCTTGATAACTTTGATTATCCCCACCATCACTGATACAGACTGCTGTAAAGAGTTCCTATCTTTGGCCTTTTTAGTCTATAAACACTTATTTGGCAGTCTTATTTCAACCATGTGTTCAATCTGTCACTTCTATTTGACACTGAAATCTCAATTTCTAGCATAGCATATTTTCTTTCTTTCTTTTTCTTTTTAAATATATTTTTATTGATATTTAGATAAAGGGAGAGGAGGTAGAAAAATGGATGAAAGAGAAACATCAATTGGCTATCTCCTGCATGTCTCCTGCTGGGTATCGAGCCCACAACCTGGTCATGTGCCCTGACCAGGAATTGAACCAGTGACCTCTTGGTGCACGGATGATGCTCCATTCATTGATCCATACCAGCTGGGCAAGCATAGCACATTTTCATTAGTTGTAGACTTACATCTCCATTTGCATACTCAAAATCTTTACCTGAAGACTGAATTTATTCTCTTCTTTCATTACCTGATTCTCTTCAAAATATGTAGTTACCTAGACAGTTATTTTTGACTCTTCCTTCTTTTCTAATTATTTCCAACCCTGTAAGCACTATATTCCAATGTAGTGATTTATTAAATTCTGTTGATTTATATCAACAACTCAATTAAACAAATATTTACACAGTGCTTACTGTGTGCCAATCCTCATGAAGCTTAGATTACGTACTACACACTCTGCTAACTGATGATAAGTAATATGGGAAGACATAGATTTGGGAAAGGGGAAGATAGGAAGTGCCAGTGGGTGTTGTAATATTACTTTAGGTTGTTAGGAAGATCCAGTGAGGAGATGATAAGTTCTGAATGACCCAAAGATGATGAAAGAATGAAGCTACTTGGGAGAATATTACAGGTCAACAGAAAAGCAAGGGCTAAACCCTGCTCTGCAGGTTGTGTGAACATATGAGGAACAGAAAGAAAGCCAATTTAACTTATAAGTGGGAGAGAGCAGCAGTTGTAATCTAATATTTTTGCAAAATTACATTTTATTTTTAAACATATTAAATATTTTCTAATATGTAACACTCTTTTATGTCCTACAATAGGGCAGTAACTTAGCAACTCTTTTTGTTCTATATTTCCTACCCAAACTCTACCTCCCAAATCGATAGCTTTTTAAATTTAACTTCATATCATTTTTAAATTACTAATATTTTAACTCTTTTGCTACAAAAATATTCTAGTAATTCCTTTTGGAGATTTTTATAGAATTTGCCTTTTTGAACGATAATTTGGCTGGACATAAAATTTCATATTTAGAACATCTACACTAATAAAAAAGAAACATGCAAATTAACCATCACTCCACTACATCCACAAGCAACACCCACCAGCCAATCAGGAGAGAGAATGCAAATTAACCCAACCAAGATGGCAGCCAGCCACAGAGTGAGGAGGAGGCTTGGGTTTCCAAGGTAATGAAAGAAGCCAAGCTTCTGCAGCCCTGGTCTGCCTTGGCCTCCACTCTACAAAGTTTCAATTATAGAAGATAAATAAATCCCAGATCCCAGGTCTCCACTTGGGTTGCTGGGGGTGTGTGGCCAGCCTGCAAACCACCATAGGCCTTTGCCCAGGCTGCCCCATGCCCCAAAGGAACTCCCACCCTGATACAGAACACCCTTCAGGGCAAACCAGATGGCCCCCACCCATGCACCAGGCTTCTATCCTATGCAATAAAAGAGTAATATGCAAATTGATCATCACTCCAACACACAAGATGGCTGCCTCCATGTGGTCAAAAGATCCTGCCCCCATGTGGACACAAGATGGCCACCACAGGATGGCCAGCAGGGGAGGGCAGTTGGGAGGTACCAGGCCTGCAAGAGAGGCAGTTGTTGGTGATCTAGCCTACAGGGAAGGGCAGTTAAGCATGACCAGGCTGGCAGAGGAGGTAAGTTGGGGGCAACTGGGCCTGCATGGAAGGGCAGTTGAGGGGGACCAGGACTGCAGGGGAAGGCAATTAGGGGTGACTTGGCCTATAGGGAAGGGTAGTCAGAAGAGATCAGACTGGCAAGGGAGTAGTTAGGAGGTTATCAGACTGGCAGGTAGAAGTGCTTAGGGGCAATCAGGAAGGCAGGCAGGTGAGCAGTTGGGAGCTAGCAGTCCTGGATTATGAGTGGGATGTCCAACTGCCCATTTAGGCTCAATCGTACCAGGCATCCCTCAAGGGATCCCAGATTGGAGAGGGTGCAGGCTGGGCTGGGGTCCACACACCCCGTGCACATATTTTGTGCACCAGATCTCTAGTTAGTAATATAAATTCAGTGTTATCTTGTGGATGAAGAATCTAATTGAGGTTACTGGATTAGTAAATAAATATTATAGGACACCCAGTTAAATGTGAATTTCAGATAAACAACAAATATTTTTTATAAGTACAATGGTACCTCAAGATATTAATTTAACTCGTTCCATAACCTTGAGGCGTGGGAAACTATGAGATGCTCGAGTTGCAGTAAACTGGTGGGTCGTGTGCAGCCGGCTGATCTGTGCGATTACTCCTATCTCAAATGTTGCTTGTATTTCAAAGCAAAAATCGCTAGCTCGACAGCTCATATCTCAAAAATCTTGTATGTTAGGGCACTCTTATCCCGAGGTACCACTGTATGTCCCATGCAATATCCAATTGAAGACATACTAAAAATCTATCCATTGTTTATCTGAAGTTTATAGATTAACTGGGCATGCTGTGTTTTATCTGGTATCTCTAAATCCAAAGAAATCTGATTATTCTTTTTCTGTTTCTTTAGAAGATTTTGAGAAATGTGTATTTATTCTTGAGGTTCTTAAACTAAATGGTTTCCCCCTATATTTATATATTGAAGTACTAACCCCAACTATATAAAATATTTAAAGAGATAACTGAAGATTAAATGAAGTCATAAAAGTAGAGCCTAATTCAATAGGACTGGTGTCCTTATAAGAAGAGGGAGATACACCAAGGACATGAACATAGGAAAAAGGTCATTTCAGGACACGACTAGAAGGCAGTAATCTGTAAGCCAAGGAGAGAGGCCTCAGGAGGAATCAAACCTGCTGACACCCTGATCTTGGCTTCCAGTCTCCAGATTGTGAGAAAATAAATTGTTGTTTTGGTGTTCAGTTATGGCTGTCCTAGCAAATGAATGTACCTGCCTTCAAGCAGTGGTCTTGATGTTTCCCCTTCTATTTCTTACATTTCTGGTTTATTAGTGTCACTTTTTTGTTTGCTTGTTTTTTATTTATGAATTTATTTAGCATAAATAATTTTTAAAGTAATTTTATGGGTGTTTAGGCAAGAAGTAGATATACTCAATCCATTAACTCTATATAAACTTCCAGGTTTGTTCTTTAATAATCCTCTCTAATAAAAGAATAATATGCAAATTGATCATCACTCCAAGACACCAGATGGCCATCCCTATGTGGTCAAAAATGGCTGCCCCTATGTGGACACAAGATGGCAACCAAAAGATGGCCAGTAGGGGAGGGCATTTGTGGGCAGTTAGGGGTGACCAGGCCAGCAGAGGACAGCAGTTGGTGGTAACCAAGCTATCAGGGGTGGGTATTTGGGGGGCATGCCTGCAAGGGAGGGCAATTAGGGGGACAGGCCTTCAGTGGAGGACAGTTGGAGGGTACCAAAGCCTGCAGGGGAGGGAAGTTGGGGGGGACCAGGCCTGCAGGGGAGGACAGTTGGGGGGACCCAGGCCTACAGGGAAGGGCAGTTTGGGGGACCAGGTCTTCAGGGAAGGGCAGTTTGGGGGACCAGGTCTTCAGGGAAGGGCAGTTGGTGGGGCAGGCCTACAGGGGAGGGCAATTGTGTGGGGACCAGGCCTGTGGGGGAGGGCAGTTATTGGCAATAGGACTGGCCAGGGAGCAGTTAGGTGTTGATCAGACTGAAAGGGGAATGGTTAGGAAATAATAAGGCTGGCAGGTAGAAACAGTTAGGGGCAATCAGGCAGAGGCAGGCAAGTGGTTGGGAGACAGCTGTCCTGGATTGTGAAGAATGTCTGATGGCCCATTTAGGCCTGATCCCAGACTGGAGAAGGTGCAGGCTGAGTTGAGGGACATTCCCCACAGTCCCCATTCACCTCCTATTCATGAATTTTGTGCACTGGACCTCTAGTGAAATAATATTAGACAATTTCTGATAAACCCTTTGATGGCATCATAATGCCAATAGGAGGAGGTCCACTGCCTTCTGCATGCATTCTACCATGACTTCACCTATTTCCCCTGTCCCTATTACTAATCATTCTCTCACCCCAACATACTATATGCAACTATGTTTCAAGCATGTCAAGCTATTGGAAGTTTTATTCTGTATACCGTGGTGTTTCATTTTTAAGAAAATGCCTTTCCCTACTTTTGCCTACTTTTTGAAATCCTACTTTTCATTTAAGATGTTGACCAACTATGTCCCATTGTGTGCATGCTTTTCTCTTGCCATATTCTCACTGAGATTCTCAGACCCACTCTTTGGTACCACCGATGTGTACTTTTGTATGTCCTTCCTAGCATTTACCTCAGTTATTAAATTATTTTTCTATATTTTTATATCATTAAAGAGTGAATTATTTGAGGATGGAGGGTAATTTTCTTTTCACTCCCATTGTCTGAGACATGACTAATACCCAGAAGAATAGTTGCTTAACACATGGATTAAAAATGAATAAATGAGAATGTGAAAAAAAGACCATGAACCCTTGATTAATTTTTCAATTTTCAAACAAAGTTAAGGCCAATAAACTGATCTATAATTTCTTTTAAACTTAGTATTTTCATTTTATTGCCATTAACTATAGTAGTGTCTCCTAAATACAATTTGGAAGGGAGAAAACTTTAAATCACTTAATCACTCCTTTGCATTTATTAAAAGTGTAAGTAAAAAAAAATTAAAATTAATTAAAATGTGGATCATGTTTCTTTTTCCTAATTTATAATACTGCAGGTAATTGCCTTGGGACATCAAACAGGAAAGGAAAGGAATCCCTCTTACCATTTCTTTAGGTCTGTTTAGTTAAGGACACTTCTGAAAAGGGCACATATTCAAAGAGGAGAAACAATTATCTGCAAGTAAAACAGGTAATGAAGTTTTCTATGTGCTATAATTTTAATTTAAAGAGCATGTTTGAAAGTCTAAGAGACCCAGACAGGCAGATATTTCCTTCTTCACAGTTATAAAATCTGTCACATCCTGGAAATACTCCCCCATTGAGTGGCAATCACAATTTTTATTCTAAAGGTTCCACATGGGTGGTGTATTATGTAATGGACAGCACTTCAGAATAATCTAATGAAAAGAGAACTCTTTTCCATGCTAATAAACTTCAGATTCTGCTTGTTTCAAGAAAATGAATTCAGGCTTTGAACTGCTGAGGTCCACATAAATTCAGGTTATCCATACAGCCGTGCGGAAAATCTCCAAGATGAGTTCTTTATTAATAGCAAGAATGAATGAGTCAGTCAGTTCGTTTAATGATCTGGCCCATAATTTGAATCCATTGAAAGTTGCCTATTAGCACCTCTGGGAGCCAGGATCAAGCGTGACCTTGACTTGTGATAGCCTGAAATAAATCCTTATATGATTGTTCCCACCAGTTTTGTTTTCATCATGTAGCATGCAAGCAGAATCCTTGAACAGCTTTGCAATTATTACAAACATGAAATTGTAAGGAAGTGGGAGGAGAGTTATGGTAACATGCAAAATTTATTTTCATAGAAACGAATGGGCAATTCCCCTCCTCTGTGTTTGTAATTGTTTATTAAAAGTGATAAAGATCATGCAGATGGTTTTGTTAGGCCCCTGCATGGCATTTTATACACACATGTATTCATTAGACTTAGCTGTTTTTAAAAATATCTATGATATGATTCTAAAAGAGATTTTTCTTTTAAAAAATGTAGTCTCTCTACCTAAAGGTGACCTAAGTCTTAATCTTTTTTTGGCAACTTGGACTTGTGAAAGCTTTAAAGGTTAAAATCTTTTTCACAATTAGGTAACAATATTTTATAATTTAGATCTAAGCTTTTAAATATGATGGCTTTGTTTCAAGACTTGTGTATCTTCAGCATCCTATGGTTGTACTTAAATATATAATTAATTTATAATTTACATATGATTTTAAGGTGTTGTGACATTCCTCCTTTTTTTCTCCTGAACCCACCTTACCATCTTGTAATAGGGAAATAGTATAATATAATTTCCTAAAAACACAATTTTTTTTTATAGGAAATCATGACATCAATGATACTAGCTTTGTAATGGAAAGTGTATCAGTTTCTTAGGCCTGCTTTAATAAAGTGCTAAAGACTGGGAATTTAGAACACAGATTTTTATGGTCTGGTGGTTCTGGAGACATACTACAAGTCTGAAATAAGGGATCAGCCGAGCTATGATCCCTCTGACACCTGGAGCGGGAACCTTCCCTGCCTCTTTCTAGCTTCTGGTGGCTTAATAGCAGTCATTGGCATTCCTTAGCATCACTCCAATCCTGTCTTCATATGATGTTCTCTCTGTGGATGTCTGCTTCTGTGCCCAAATTTCCCCTTTCAGTAAGGCCACCAATCATATTGCATTTTGACCCATCCTAATCATCTCATTTTAATTTGATTACTTCCATAAATAAGGTAACATTCTGATATAATCAACATATATTTTTTTGGGGGGCATAGTTCAACCGTAATAGAAAGATAATTTAAAATATCATATTGGCACGTTTTTATTTTTATTTTTGCACTTAGTATTTCTATTTGCCTTTCAAACTTTTTGAGAGGTATTTATTAAGGTGAAATGACCTTTTTTCCCTTAATAATGACTTGCAGGTACATCGTGCCTTTATTCTTTGACTTTTCAATGATTTTTCCATTGCTTTATAGAGCAGAAATGATTTGATTTAATTTAAGTGTTTTTAGTTTCTTTTATCAATAATTACATCACATCAGAAACTGCAAAAATTCATGGGAATATGCAAGGCAGACTGATTTAATTTCTTTGTACATTTCTTAATTCTAGGGATCTTCAATCTGCTAAATTGAAATTTCCAGCCATTGCGGAAAAGTGTGAAGCACTTCTATACTTTAATATCCTTCATGGCTTATGGGTTCAATACTTTGAAAAGTTTATAGTTGTTCCAGTTCTGATTAGTAAATAGCAAAGTAAATTGTTTGGAAGAAACAGGAGTTGGCTGTCAAGCCCAGACACTCCATGACCTTACCAATAATTCTCAGTCAGATGGAGTTCAATACAGCAATTACTTTAAATCTGAAAGGAAAAATTGAGTTTATAAAGTTAAGTAAAAATCAAATAAGAGTATTTGTCTTATTTATGACTATTTCTGCCAAGTGGAAATTGGAAGGAGTCCCTTTGAGGGTAGCACACAGAAGGCTTGTAAAAATCTGGTAGGGGTGAGCCTCATTGTTATCAGATAAAATGTCAAACAAATACCAGTTATTCTTTTTTTATGGATTAGCATTAAAGGATTAGAAACAATCCCCTTTGTAGATTAACCCTGGACTCTATGAAGTATGCTTTTACTTGATTTTGGACTCTGTGCCTGAATCTGCTGAAATATTTAATTTACTGTATAGTTCATTAAGAACTGTGCACAAGGACAGTTGGCTGTTAGATGACATAAATATTAATATTTCTTGAATTAAAAAAATCTTCAACCAAGGATATATGTTTTGAGTTTTAGAGAGAGAGGAGGTAGAGAGAGAGAGAAAGACTGATGTGAGAAAGGAACATTGATCATCTCCCTCTTGTAGGCACCCCAACTGGGGATCATACCTGAAACCTTTTGGTATACCGGAAGATGCTCCAAACAACTAAACCACCCAGATAGGGCTTAAGTTCTTCAGATACAATTTCATTCAATCATTACTAATCACCCTTACTTGTATGGGCAGAACAGTAGTAAACTGAATTTTAGTTTTCATACTTCTTGAATATTCAATGTTTACTATGAAACAAATTTCAAAACATGGTCACTAACAGTAATCTAGATATGGTTTCCAGATCAGTTTTACCTTGGAATAATTAGGGGGTTATAATGCACATAAATCTTTTGCAAAATGTATGTATCATGACATTGCTTCTCATTTTTTCAATACACACCAAGCCTATTATGCCTCTGCTGTGCTTTTCAATAGATGATGGAAAGGTAGGTAGAAATGGTTTCTCATTTATTACATTGCCAGTTCAATAATTAGTTCATGACTCTGTGCATGTGGTCAATTGCAGCATTTCTAATCTATTCCAGAGCCGGTCAATTTCAAGTAATATTTCCAAATTGAAATCCATTAATTTCTTGGGTCTGACTTCACTAAAATGTATTTATGGAACAGGTTAATTGGAGCCACCACATCCATGGCTGAGCCAGTCATTTTGAATGATATAGGTAGCATTAGCTCATGCTAGACCACAGTAAGTTCATTCTCCAGAGCCAATGCCATACACACATTCTGGACCCATGCTCTGACTGAAGGGGTCCTCTCGACATAGAATTAGTCACACTTCACCACTATTTACAGATGAAAAAAAAAGAGAGAAGAAACTTTGGGTAAAATAATAGCAAATTAAGTGGTCTACAAAAAGTCTCTAGGGGGCATTTGTTTCTATCTGTGTATGTGGCACTTTTGGTGGCTAGGCCTGTGGGTCAGTGGTCAAAGTTGTCTTCATTCTATAGATGCAGGAGTCCTCATTGTACTGGTTCTCCCTGTGCCACTTTCAGTTCAGAGTGTTACCATCATGAATGAACAATTTCAGCACTGGGTTGTATGGATGTACTGTGTGCTGAGATGGCAAAATTATAGATATTTTAATGAAAAATATCCCAAAGCATCATTTTTCTTTTTTTATGAACAAACAGTGTTAAAGGAAAAAATACAAGCTTGCATGAAAGCAAGCAATATGTGAGAGAAGTCAAGAGAAAGCAAGAGAAAAAGTTCCTAAACATTCCAAGGAAGAGGCCACCATATCATCTTAGTTATAAGTACCTAAGGTTTTCTTATAGTGCCATAAGTTGACCTCTTTTTCCTCCTTGTCCCTCCCACTCCACCAAGACTTGCAGATGATGGCTGCCATAGTTATCCTCATGGCAGCTTTAGGACTTGGTATATTTTCCACCCCTCTTCCGTGTTATCCAAGATGATGAGTTGCTTACCCAACTCATAGGCTAATTTGGAGTTACCAGGAGCCAGTTCTTCCCCCTCCTCCTCCTCTTGCCATCATCCATGGATATATGTCCTCTTTGTCATCCCCTGAGGGAATGATGCTGAGGATGACATTTTGGTATACATTTTCTTTTAAAAGTCAAAAAGAGTAATAGATGGGGTTTTAGTTCAGGATAAGCCTCACTATCAGGAAAAAAACACACCATGTTTTGTTACTGTTGACTAATAGAAGTAAAAGCTATTGCAACATCCAAAATTTCCCTCATTAAAAAGTTTGCCTAACAAAGCTGATGACTATTATTTGCGCAGAGTAAATTATGTTTGTCAAATTATTCAAACAAATAAGTAAAAAGTACAGCATGGCAAATATTTTTCAGCAGCCAAAGAGAGAAAATGCAAGCTGTAGTGATCCCCAGTCATGCTGAGTTTCTGTGCGGTATTGTTAGCAATTTAGGAGTTTTTTTTGCCAACTGTAGCCACCTCAAAATTAAAGAGTACCTTCTACTAACCATAATGTGTATCAGCGCTTTACCATTTCTTCTATAACTATGATAGGGAGAGTCACTCATTGTTCAGATGCAGAATTTGAAGTCCATGTGTTGTAATACCAGGGAAAGTCCTGGAGGTAGAAGGCAAGCTTCAGACAACCAGTCTAGTATCTTTGGAATGTTTATGTCCTCCTATAACTTATATGTTGAAGCCCTAAAGCCTATATGTTGGCATTTTGAGGTGGGATACTTGGGGAGTAATTAGGGTTACATGAGGTCTTGAGACCTTACATAGGACCCAATGATCGAAGGCGAGTCCTATGAAAAGAGACATCGGAGAACCTGTTTTCTGTCTGAGCACACCTAAAATGAGGTCACACGAGCACACAGTGAGATGGCAGCAGCCTCGAAGCCAAGAACAGAAGCCTCTCAGTTAAATTTACCTTTTGGCGCCTTGATCTTGGACTTCCCAGCCTCCGGAACTATGAAAAATAAATTTCTGTTGTTTAAGCACCCAGGCTATGATATTTTCAGAGCAGCCTAAGACACTCTTTCATCTAGCTAAACCATGCAGCTACTGATTGGCTAGGTGCCCATGTGACCTGAAGCACTAAGCAAGATCCAGTATGTTATAATTTCATTGCTCTTTTATACTCTCATGCAAAAAAAAAAAAATTCATTCAGTACCCGCTCTGTGCCAAGAAGTGTGTTAGGTGCCAGAGACACAAGAATGAACAAGCCGTATTCAGCCTGCTCACATTTTGATAAAGGGATGACTTACATAAGAAGACAATTACAATATAATTTGATAAATGCTATAATAAAAGTATTAAATAAAGGGCTTTGGAAGCACGAAGGAGCTCATTTAGCTTAGGGGAACTCAGGAAATGCTTCACAATGGATGTAGCATCCACAAGTTTCTGAAGTAATTACAGGTGAGGCTTGGAACCCATCCACCCTGATATACTCACAGAGGAAGTGGCTGCTGGGAGGAAGGAGAGCGGGCATCACCCGGTCAGGGCTGGGTGCCTGGAATCAAGGTAGACAGCAACCTAGCACTTCGACCTACACAGAACTCTTCTAGGGAATTTCTGTTACACCCAGACCTTACCTACCGCAGCAGAGTCTTTGAGTATAGCAATGATATAAACATATTTAATAAGCATTTCAGGTAATTCTAGGACCCACTGCACTATAGAGTAGCAATGTGCTCAGCATACAGGAAGAAAAAGCAGGCTTTTCTCCGTATTTCAGCATGGACGGATTCTGATGTCAGATTTTCCACGCTCTTTTACATGTGCCTTTATTATACTTCAGTTTTCTCATTGCAGCAATAAAATTTCTTCTTAGCTCTACTTTCAAAGCATCTATGGAGCTACTACTGGTCTGTCAGTAAAGTGATTTCTCCTTTTCATCTTGAATAATAAGCAGAGTCATGCTGGTAACATTCTATTCTACTTTTACCTGGAAGATCTTAGGGTTGACTAATAAGAAATGAGGCCACCCAGCACAAGGCCTGGCAAACAGTTGTCACTAAATGTAGGGAGGTCTCTTTCCATAGCATCCTCCTTTTCACTCTTTCAAAATCCCTCCCCAATTTTCAGCCACTTCACAGGCATCAATTACTGATATTTAATTTCTTCCC